>JAUKWC010043499.1:0-48567 GCA_032356245.1 Endocladia muricata | reverse complement strand
CGCAGCCCCTACGCCCATAATCCCCTAATCCCCTAACCCCTAACCCTAATCCCCTAATCCCGTAATCCCTAAAACCCTAATCCCCTAATCCCCTAATCCCCTAATCCCCTAACCTCTAAACCCCCTAATCCCCTAATCTCCTAACCCACCTGTATGATATTAACGATGCCTCGGCACGTCAGAGAATACAAGTTAAGCCGTAGTTTACCTCAAGAAGACATGTCCGAGTAATGACTGAGTTCGTGTTTAGAAACCTGTCGGTACTCGTGTGTAGTTTCGATATTGTCACTGCACCGGTGCTGTAGTATAATCTGTAAACCGTGGTAGTGCAATTATTATTTATGCTTCTTGAGACACCGTGTTTTGTCACTATTTTGTTAGTATTCTTTGCTGAAAAGAAGAGGCATGCGCAGATTGTCCTCGGTAAACTTAAAATGATGCACAAATTCTGCATCATGGGATTTTTCCAAACTCTAGCATAATTAAATCGTTCTTATTTTCTGGAGTGTCTAAGTATAGGAGTAATTTGACGAGGTCAATTTTCGACAACAATACCGTATGAGTAGAAATGATCCCAAGCTCGACTTCCAGGAGACCAGTACAACCATTGTCACACACTTTCGTCAACAGGACCGAGCTAATTCGTACTCCTTTTTCTCAATAGTAATATGCCCTCTCAGCATCAGCCTTTCGCCGTGCTCTGTCGACCTCCTTGATTTTTAACAAAAACTTGGCCTCGGTTGCACATCGCAGGGTGTGACCGTCACCTTTTGCGTTCTGAAGCACCCGAAAGTATTACACACATCCACCACAAACGTCCCGATCCCCTCAAAGCTCGGTCCAGTCGCGCCCGTGATCGGAATATACACGTCAAACGGGAGGAAGCGAGACGCTTCGTCCACTCGGAACCATTGATACTCTAAAATTGGGGGCTCCCCATTTCCCAACATTCCCCCACCGTTATTCAGTGCGTCAATACTTACCACGACATTATTGTCCGCGTTCCTTTCAGCGGTAATACCGTTGGACATGATGGTCGGCAACCGCACGTCCTGTCTCACTAGACTCGGGTTCTCTGCGCTCACTCGAATAGATGTTGCAAACTCTTCGCGAAACGATCCACCATTCCTCTCACAATCTGCCAGCGCGTACCTCAAATACACCAGCATCCCATCATCCCCAACCGACACCCCGTCGTCCCGGATAGGTACCCTTGTCGTCGCTCTTCTACCCACAGTTAGCGTCTGGTTCTCCACAATTTCCCCCCCTAGTCTTTCGGCGACGTTTCCAATTACAAACGGCCCAGTACTCGCCAATCCTGACAACGCGAACGGCCCCGTCACATCTACGTTGTTGCGGGAAATTTCATTCACGACAACGGCATTATCTCCTGGCGCAAGCCGTAGTGTGTATGGCGGGCGGAACCGTAGTATGGGTGTGCGAGGTCCCTGCGCAGGTACCTCCACGGCATTTGACTGCTCACACCGCACCGTTCCACGAAAACCCCCACAAAACTCATAGAAGACCATGAACGGGGCGCATTCTACGGTTACCTGCAGCCCAAAAGTTGTATCCAGCACGTTCGTTGGCACCAGTCCAGCCGCCGCGACCTCTGTGCGCGTGCGCGGCGGACGGTCTTTACGTGGAATACTGCGAATGGTGAGCAGACGTGCGCGCAGAGAGGTTCCGGGCGAGGGGCAGGCAAAACCCGTTGAGTATGGGACCTCATATAGGTTTGGCGTGAGGAACAATGGAAGGGGCGCGGAGGCCACAGGGGAGAATAAGGTCGTGGCTGAGCAGACAGAAAGCCTCGGGATTGGTACGTTTGGAACGGATGCCGGTGTGAACTGGCGCACGTTGCCGGGGCCGAACCGCACGGCGTGCACGGCAGGGGCGACGCCCATAAGTAGGACGATGGCGAAGAAAACCCTCATCATTGTAGGGGAATGCTCTCTGGTACGAATGTGTGCAAGTGTGCAGATCACAGGATTGGGCTGTTTGCAGGAACCGATAAAGAGCTACATATTGAGTGGCAATGGCTGTTAAATACAAATGGATGGGGAGACAAGTAGCGGAACCAAACCACCCTCCCGAACGTTCTCACGCGATACAGGTGGGGTTGAGGCCCGCGTCCACAGGAATGTGGGGGGGGGGCGAGGGGCCGACAACTGAGTCAGGAATTGATGTGCGTGACGCGGTGGCGCGTTTGAGAGGGGGATTCGACAACAGCAGCAACAACAGGGGGAGCCCATTTACGTGGGACACATCTGCAGCGTGGCATGTGTTGTCGTCATGGGAAAGCCGGACTGAAACTTGGGTTGCAGGTACTGAACTGAGCAATGATATCCTAGGCGTACCTATTCGGAGCAGTCAGAGAAAAGTGAAGGATGGGTAAGAACGGCTAAAGTGGGAAACGGTGTTATAGAGGAGGGAGAGAGTAAAAGCGTTCTGTGGCAATTACAGATCCGGAATACTATCGGAATTGAAGGTGCAGTCGTATGAAGCGAAGTTTTCGACCATGCCATGAAAATCTCGCTGGAGTTCGCGTGAAGACATCTATGGAGCGTGTACGAGCGAGGAAAACGAGACGGCCCGAATCACTAGGACTCTGGTCTCGGACAAATTGCAAGGTATCCTTCGGGAAAATTTCGTGATAGTTACAGATTGAATCGTTAATTGTCACTGCAAAGCTCGGGCCCTTGTCTCATTTCTTCTGAACAGATCCCTGTGAACCTCACTCAATTACAACATCTCTAAAACTGGACATGGAGAAGAAATCTGTTTCAAAGCTACTGTACCATCTGGGTGAAGAAATTGGACAGAACGACAACCGAACCCGGTTTACAGTGTATTCTGTATTCAGAACTGCACTCGAAAATTAGCTTGGCCCGTTCAAATGTAAGAGAAATATACAGTACAGACCAACGCACCTGTGAGTCGGAGAAACTATTATTTGGCCCACTTAAATGGCCATTAAGAAGCCGGGCGGTTTCGCAGGCAACTGCAGGGGGCTAAGGAACAGTTGGACTATCGCTTGCCTGATCAGGATAATTTCATTGCATGTACATTCTGAACAGTTTTATCAAAGTTGGTTTCATAGAAAGCGTCACATCACATGGGCTTCTAGAGGGTAGGTCACGACAAGAACGTCTTCCCAATGGGCAATATTCGTAACAAGGGGGTTGCAATATTCCGCCATAGCGTTTCTTATACTTCTTTTCTAGCGTATGGGTGCTGTTTGCCACGAAGCAGCATCCCCGAGATCACCCAACAATAGAAAAAAGTCTCTCGTTAAGAGAGGTTGCTCAAGATTTACGAGGGTTTAAACACTGAGTCCTCCGTCAGGACAGCGGAAGCAAATTCGAAGAAGTCCGCCTAAACCCCGCTCCCGTGACGCAGTAATTCCACGAATGTAATTACATAGTTTATGAAACAGTCTCAGACGGAACTTGTCTAGGTCGATTCTATCCTTCCACCTGCCAACCCCTGACGTAAATCAGCATGGACTGAAACGCTTCTGCCTTGCTTTCATTATCACGAACAAGCCTAGCCACACCTCACCCCGGTGACCTCTACTTTACCGGGGGGGCTGAGAACATCTTCACAACACTGGGCGAATCCACGCAAATGTCCGACTCCTCCTCCTTCTCCGAGACTCCCACTTCAAATGTATTTGATTAGAACTCAATTCTGGAGCCTTGCGGCTTCGATCTATGGACATACAGAATACGATGCATCATAGCCTTCTACTGACGCAACATTCTCAACATTGCATGTGGCTTAGGTGTAGAAAGTGAACTGAACCAAGCTACACAACAACGAACTTCTTATCTGATACTCCTCGTCGGAGTATTCACCAGTGCTCTTGCAATGCACGAGTTGCTTCGTCATCCTTCGCCTTTGACGTCATCGAATCTATCCGTTCCGTACCTATCTGCACATTCCCTAAACCTGCTCATACCATGTCAAGGACCACAGCCAACTAAGGCAGTTTCAGCTGGCAGATTAATAGCCTCGCAATACCATCTTCAACCTGTATATGTATATTTATTCCTCCGTTAACAGAATTTTCTTGAACAGTATGTCTTCTCCCTGAATCCATACGCCACCATGATATCTGTTATCCGTCATGGCTCAGGATTTTCATTTCACGTCGAAGATAGTCCGCATTGACTAGGATCAGTGAATGAAATTTTCGAGTTACTCCGAATGTGCAAGTCGTTGACAATACTGACCAGCCTTCTGTTCCTGCTGCCTCTCTTCACCTGGGCAGTATCCTTTTTATTTACTCGCACGGGGGCAAAGTTGGTTCTTGTGTTAAAACAGCTTTTTCCTCTACTGTCACTCTACAGCCCCCCGCATCACGACGGCAATGAAAGGCGATCCGAGGGAGACCCAGTTGACATTAGGCTCTGCGTCCCTGCACTACACGTTGTGGACTCTCGCGCTAATCCTTTGCGTATAAATCCCCCAGAGTACAGCTTGGAGGACCTCGGCCTCATATTTGATGTCGAAGGAATACGACACTAAAAGATCGGTTCTCCCAGATGACAGTTCACTGCGTCACCTATTGTTATCTCCTGTTATTTATATATAGCTGCAACCACAGGCTGCAGAATGATGAAACCTCCAGCCAGATTTCATGTAAAAATGCAGGTTCCTTTCGCTGGCTGCAATGTTGGATTTCAGATACGGACAACGCTTGTGCCTCCATCATTCATAGGTATGTATCTGTCAACGGCCCCTCTTTCTACAGTTCTGACTTTATTTCCGTTGCGTCCTGATACCATACCACTGCTGGCATTTCGATGTCGTGGATGAAATTGCATACACATGTATTACTACCTCGCCTATCTGCCCTGCAGAACCCTTTGCGTTAGGATCGTATTCTCTTCCCGAGAACCTACCCGACTGCCCTCTTTGTTTACTTCACCGCCTTGTCACCACTATTGCTTGGCTACCGACACGAATGAATCTCCAACGGCAGAAGATCCTGGAAAAAGCACCTTTTGCCCTTACGTAGGTATGCTATATGACGAAATTGGGGCGGCTCGGTATTTTCTTCTCCGTTGTTCCCCCACACCTTGGTAGCCTAAATGCAGCTCTTCAGGCTATCCCATTCTCACAAAGCCATTATTTTCGTGATTCATTAGGACCAAGGGTTTTCAAAGTTTTAAGATAATAGGCGGTGTTCGCACTACAGCGATCGATACTCTTGGCCTAGAATTCTGAGCTGTTCAAAGGCTTATTCTCGTCGCCTGCAGCCTATCAAGTGAGCTTGCCCACACAGTGAAATGAATCGTACTGAAGTACGAGCGAATGCTTAGCTGAACTGGAAAAGGAAGCATATTGTTGGGGGCCAACTTGCTACTAGTTTGAAATCAATCTCAGGAATATAGACTTGTGCAGCCGAGAAAGGTCCTGATGATCTGACGGCAACATACAGAAACACTACCTCATCATGTTCTACACTTCCGCTGAGATCCCAAAATAGAATTTCGTTTCAACGATAAGTCACTTAGCAAATGGAACATAATCTCCGAATGGTGTTAAAAGGGCTGTGGAATATCGAACAGATCATATCCACCAATCGTAGTTCTTGGTACAGACCACGACAGCTTCCAGCCTCCTTCATTGTCGACTTACGTTTCTGTAAGGTGCTGCTTACATTCGTAGCCAATTGGATATACTCCAATCTAGCGGTATGAGCTCGCTGGCGTCGCGTTCCAGCCAGTACACCCGCAGTTTTGATAGAATTGTATGATTTGTATGATTGTTCATGTTAGTTGTACTTAGTCTCTACGTACCGACCTCGGGGGAGGCTGGCCGTGGGGCGAGGGGGAATAGAAGTAAAGTCTAGACTGAAAGGTCGGTTTTACTCTACCTGCGTCACTGCGTGGGTCCTTCTTTATCCTTACTCATCACGCCATCAGTATCCGTCGCTTTTGTACCCCGCGCTGGCTTGGTACGGTGAGAAGAGAGACGCGCCCGACTCTTGTGTCCGGCGACAATCCGGATTTGCTGCGTTCACGAATCTCAGCGATATATCGACGACTACTTGATCCAATGATCGTGCTGCAAGATACAACCGCCTCATTTGCAAGTGCGAGACCTCCGTCGCGCAGATGCTGACTGGGAGAGCATGCATGGCCGCCTATAAGACCAGTTTTGGAGAACAACCCTGTGGGCGAGGAAGATGACAAGGAATAAACTGAGTTGCTGTGCAAGACTCTTCTGCCACTTCCTCAAGGAATTTTCAATGACCCATACTGGTCTCGACCTGCCTTCCCTGTTGTCGTTATGTGGGAAGCTGCTGATTATTACAAGGTTTTTCTCCTTCCGAATGATTTCTTGAGAGCTCTCGATCCAGCTATTCGCAACGATACTGTTGCAATGGCGCGCATCTGGCTTCCCTACCTGTAGGATGCTGATAGAGAAGATATTGATGCCGTGATCGACCGCTTCGTCGCGAACACTGAAGTATCAGTGCAAACTTTCTTCAAGCCGGAGAACCATGTGCTCCATTTAGGTGACTCCTCACCAGGCGCACGACCCCTTGCTCCAGCAGTCAATATTCAGCTGGAACCAGGGATGCCTGGTTCAGTTTGCAACCCCGTCGATTTACAGTCACGCGACGAGAATGTTCGCGAACCATTACATCGAGCCAACACAAGGGATGCTGAAGAGAGAAGAGGTGCTGTCGATAATCCCAAGAAGGCCTCTTCTGTCCTGCAACATTTCCGTGACTTGCAATTATGTGGAGATAATTTAAGGTCCATTGACTTTGCCATACTCGACTTTGTTATTTGTGCCAAGCAGTAGGAGTCATCACCGAAGCAACTGGCTTCTTTCTTCGTTTCTGCGTTCTCTGGCCGTGCTCGAACGTTTTTCTTCCACATTGCAAATGTGGAAACGACACCTGACGAGCTTGTTAAGATGATGCGCGATGATTACGATTCCGACGCGCGTCAGCTAGCCGCTCAGTCTGAGTTAGAAAAGTTGCGCATTGACAGGCACGTGAGGACTAGGGAAATTACGGAAACCGAAGAAGCGCTCATTTCGCTGGTGAATCCGATCAATCTTCTCACCTCGCAGTGCCCTCTAAATTTCCGACATGACTCAAACAAGGTCCGTTTCCTGCCATTCGCTGTTATCAGCCAACCTTCGGCTTCAATTGCTGTTGGCCAAACTACGACATCAAGGTTCACTTTTAATGGCTTTGTCACTGCGCTTCGTGAAGGATTGCAACCTCACGAAGAAATCAAGGACTGCAGGGTTGCTCCAACAGCGCCACTACGCACTCTTTGCCAGCAGCACGGATGACCACCTTTCTCCCGGCGTAAGGCTTCTTACCCAGGCCATCGTAATCGTGGCAGCAATAAGAAGAAACTCACCGGTCGAGATGGTAATGTGATGCGATGTAACGGTTGCGGCTCCGACGAACACTTCCGCAGGGAGTGCCCACATGGTAGTGCTATCGACGGGGTCAGGCATGACGTCCGCAATGGCACTGCAGCTGTCGATATCGTTCACGATATGGCACTGGACAGGTATTGTTACCTTGCCGAAACATTCAACTAAGATGTTCCTGACGTCGGGCATGCGGTAGAGGAAAAAAATGAATCCACGTCAACCGAAGCAGATGTGTTTGACGAGTTGGCTGGCGAGTGTAGTGCTGAGCAGAACTACTTCAACGGGATTGATGCCTCGCATGCCACAAACTTCATCGCAAGCCCAATATCGGAAAGAATTCATGGTCACGACAGCGGTGAAGGGTTCGTTTCTCGTACGCATTTTCAGTAGGGCGACGAGACGAGGTGCCGCGCCATCTTCCCCCCATTAAATGCTCGCTGAACCATCGGACTGCAAACCCGAGACAGAAGTCATGCTTCGTGAGCTGTGATGCTGTCGACGTCAACGTTCTCGCTTCCCGGAACGAGAGGATCCCAAGTGGATTCTGTATAGGCACTGGGGCACCAATGTCTGTTGTCCGTATACACGAGCTACGTCGTATCTACCACCGTGCCAGAATCAAACCACGACCACTTCGAAAATCAGTGCGGCGGTTCAGGTTTGCTGATTTTGTATTTCACTCGCTCGGGTTTGTAAACCTTCCACTCGCGACACCTTCTGGAATTCCGCCGATCCAGGTGTTGCTTGATGTCGTCATCGCTGATGTGCCAGCTCTGGTGGGACTGGATGTGCTCGATGATCATCCATTAAGTCCGTACATAGTGTCAAACAAACTTATAAAGCATTTTAACACAAATGATGGTGGCACTTGTGAGAGTGTTTGGAGTATCCCGTTGACTCGACAGTATGGGCATGTATACGCAGAGATGTCTTTTGCAACTCCGCTATACTTAACAACTGAAGAGCTTCACAAACTCCACCGGAAGTTTGCACACCCTTCTGCATATAAGCTCTACCAGCTGCTTCCTTGAGAGCGACCAGAAGACACGCCGTCATCAACCTACGATGCTATTTTCGGTTTGTCTCGCAGGTGTGATCCTTTCCAACGTATTCAAGCCGGGCCGACTCGCTTCAAGGTATTCTTTGACGCAGAATATATTCGCTCTAACGAATGTCTAATCATGGCTGTGCTGAACCTTCAGGGAAGGCCTGTGCTACATACAGTCGACGAAGGAACTCGGTTCAGTGCTGCCGGCTTCCTTCCAGACGTTTCGACTCGCACTATTTAGATGACAATTTTCGAGTGTTGGGTCAGTGTGTACACAGGCATGCCACATAAGATTCTCATTGGCCAAGGATCGGCGTTTGGGAACGTCTTTATCAGCATTTATGCTGCAACTAAGGTTAACTTTCAGCGGACTGGCATGGAAGCCCATCCAACTCTGGGAATCGGAAAACGTTATCCCCAGCAATTGCGTTGCACGTACCGAAAGTTGAAGATTGGACACGAAGCAATTCTCCTCACACTTGGTACTGTCATTAGCGATCAAAGCACTTCATGTCACTCTTGGACCCGAAGGACTCGTACCTTCGGCACTAGTGATTGGAGATTTCCCGTGCACAAGAAAGTACTCCGACGTGTCAGACGCTCGGGCATCACTGGAAAGCAGAGCTCATTCAGCTACAACAGCACGGAAGGAAATGGAAGTCCGAATGGCTAAGGTAAAGGTCCGCCGCGCCCTCCGTCATGCGGTTCCGCCCTCATCTGAAAACATGATCAACGATGGTGATGAAGCTCTCATCTTGAGAGAGAAGCAACTCGAGAACCACATAGGCGAAAGGACTGGTCCGCACATTTCAGAAGCTGTTGATAGAGAACGGAAACTGGTGTTCGTTCGATACTCAGGTATTGGTCCTGCCCGCCCTTTTGGGCTTGCTCATGTGCGATTCTACCATGAGGACGAAGAGCATGGATCAACATCCTTTGGTAACCTCCACACCGTGATGACATCGGGGTGCGCTCATCCGACGGCGCCAACTGACGTCATTCCTGCTGGTGACCCTTGCGCGACCTACCCCGAAATGACGGCTGCCAAACGCAGCGAAATCGAGAATCTGATATCACGTCGTACGTTCGAGGTCATCTTGAAGCGGGACATCCCACAGGAGGCAAATGTTCTTCCAGGTCGACTTGTGCTCGCCACTAAGCGGACAGAAGATGGTCACACAAAATGGAAAGCCCGGTATGTCATCGGAGGTCACCGAGACCGGTTGAAGAGGGTTATGGTGCATACGTCGCAGACAATCCAACTCTCGTCCGTTCGATTGATACTTGCCCTTGCTGCTGCTCATAGGTTTCACATGTGCACGTCTGATGTTGCCCAGGCATACCTTCAAGCCGCCGAAAAACTTCGAAGAGAAATTTTCATTACCAACCCTGCCGCGGAGTTTAATTTAAAAGGCATCGAAGCTCTCCGGTTGTTGCTCGGTTCGTACGGCCTGGGGGAGTCTGACGACCTATGGTACGAAATACTAGAGGGCCGCCATCGCAAGGATTTAAACATGATGGCGCTACGTTCTGACCATGCATGTTACTAAGCTCTTACGGAGGGGAAACTGGTCGGGACCTCTGGGACTTACGATGATGATATACTGCGAGCTGGAAGCGGAACTTTCAAGGATTTGTGCAAATCCCCAAACTGTCGTTTCGAAATGTCTGAGGATGACTTTCCGCCTCGCGAGTTCACTGGATTACGTCTTTCTCGGAAAAGGGATCAAAATTTGTCGATCGATCAACTGGAATATGCAGAAAAGCTTAGACCACTATCTACCTACGCCAACTTCTCAGCGTTTGCATCCATCCACATGCAACTATTGTGGCTTACTTACAGTAGGCCGGACTGTATGTTAGAGGCGTCGCAGCTTAGCCAAGTAACGAGGGAGCGATTCGACTCCGAGGAGGACAGTATCGTGAAAGGAGTAAATCGTCTAGTTACGTACGCGCAAGAGAATGAAGTCTTTGTCACATTCCCGCAGCTCAACCTCGACACAGTTCGCGTGGTTGGTTGTTCTGACGCATTGTTTGCGGGAAACCAGGGCCTCACGTCAGAGCCCGGATATATCGTTTTCTTGGTGGATGATCATGGCAAAGCTATTCGAATTATGTACTGTTTTTACACGGCTTTGCGCGTTATCCAATCAGTCATGGCGGCAGAACTCATCGAGTTTAGTGACCTACTTGATGCTGCATACACGTTGTCTCAGGAATTGTGTACTTTGCACCCTGGTATGTCCTTTGCTGTCAATCTCTCTACTGACAGCAAGTCCTTCTTCGATGTTATATCGAAAGGAACCCCGGCATCTGAGAAGCGGTTGATGTTAGACGTTGCATGCGAGCGTGAGGGATACCTGCGGCACGACATTAGTGATATTGGTGTTGTGCGTTCGGGGGATAGTATTGCAGATGGCCTTCCGAAAGTGATGCAGCAGGCACAGCTTAGATCAACCCTGCTAACTGGATTTCTTGTTGTCAAACCCGAGCAGTGGTTAATAAGAAACTGCATTGAAGAAAAGCCAAGGGGCTGACAAAAGAATTTCAAGGATGACGCTTGTTGAGGCAAGAAAGCAAAAGAACAATTGGTTTTTATTTGACTATAGGCGGTTGCGGACCTGCTCATCCAATTACCGGAGAGGTTGGCGACGCTCTCGCGTGACACTACTTCTGCACTATCTTACATTCTGACAACCGTTGGATCAATACCGTATTGGCGACGGCAGGGCACCCATCTTCCATTTCGGGCCCTCAATTCTACATCCGAAGACGCAGGTCAGGTTGTCAGGTTTTCAAGCCTTGAAGTTGTGCTGGGTCATCTGGGAATATGCCCTACCCTAGCGTTGGTTAGCCAGATCCACTCAATGCACCGAATCATGGCAAGACTCAGCAGGCTACTGCTAGCTCTTCTCGACAAAATTTCTTGGTCAATTGTCCCTTGTCAAGCAGACGTTTTTTTCGGATGTATTACTTTTGCATTAGGCGCAGGTTCGATTCCTGGGCACGCTCCTTTCTCTGCAGATATCTAGGCTACGAACGGGGGGAGTGTCGACTAACGTATCTGTAAGGTGCTCCTTACATTCGTAGCCAATTGGATATACTCCAATCTAGCGGTATGAGATCGCTGGCGTCGCGTTCCAGCCAGTACATACGTAGTTTTGATAGAATTGTATGATTTGCATGATTGTTCATGTTAGTTGTGCTTAGTCTCTACGTATCGACCTCAGGGGAGGTTGGTCTTGGGGCGAAGGGGAATAGAAATAAAGTCTAGACTGAAAGGTCGGTTTTACTCTACCTATGTCACTGCGTGGGTTCCTCTTTGTCCTTACTCATTACCCCATCAGTACCCGTCGCTCTGGTCCCCCGCATCGGCTAGGTCCTGTGAGAAGAGAGACGCGCCCAACTCTCGTGTCTAGCGACATTCATGGGTTTCCATGCTATCTGTTATACGATTTGTTGTGAAAGACACCTGTTGCATTTCTCCTTGACAAGGGTGTGACTGATTGGTATTCTTGCGCCGTCTTCAAACAACTCTCGCGTGGGAGCCATGTTTCCTTTTCCTGTATCCCCCCTACGGTCTTCACAGTCTTGCACGCTCGCCCGCCAGTGCCCTCTTTCTCAAATTTGCCTCCCCCTCTACCCGCTCCGCACACGCTAGTAAAACCGCGGGCATCTCAGATCGAGTGGGACCGCTTCATCTAAAACGACAGCCCTTGCGATCAGGCTTTTTTTTTGGTATGTAGCGCGCACTCCGTTTTTTGTGGCATATGTCCGACAGCACGACATTACTTGGGGCGTATCGAGGTGTACTGTGACCTGTCGCGATCTAGACGCAAACTCTGATTCTAACATATGTACAATTAAACTTACACGATGCTGTGTCTATTGGACATTGGGTTTTGCCGCATATGAGCTCGACTCTGGCCTCATATGATGGCAACTGACCACCGAAAAAGGATATGTAACACATAACTCGTATGATGAATATGACAGCTGTTGTAGGTGTACTTTGCCACATCCAATTCTATAATATCAGAACAGAGGGTACCCTACTCCGTTGCCCTAAAACTCTAATTGCGCAAAAAGTTCGCGGAGTATTTCCACATCTCATTCTGCCACAATAGAGACCTCAAAGACTTTCATGTAGATATGAAGAGCAGTGAAAGTGGACTTCTCCTTGACCCTTAAAAACCTCTGGGAAATGTGATGTCATGTGAGGCCAGCTTTCAAGTCGAAATACAAAATCATTCGGACTTTTTTGTAACTTTTTCTTCCGCCCAACCGACGCGCTGTAGTGCTGACAGCTCGGACGAGCTAGAGCTATCCAACTTCACCGACAGCAGGAGCGAGAATTCCATCGAATATCCCGAAGAGTCGTCAATTTTCAAAAAGCATGTCTCCCACTTCAGAACCTCGCCGCATTGTGGGGTCGCGAGTTCATTCTCGAGCTCGCCTTGTAACCTCCGACTCGAAGTGTCTGTGGATGTACGGTACCAACCGCAAGGTGAAGAAAGTTTCTGGAACCGTCAGAGATGTCAAGAAGTCCTCGATCAACGGCAGGAGCGCTACTGACATTAACGTCAGCTGAGAGCTTGCCGATGGTATCGAGGTCGTCTCAATGCGGCTGGCAAAAATCAAACCCGTAGAGAGTCCGGAAAACGACAGTGAAATAAGAATCCCAAATGCTCCTCAGAGCTCTGAGTAATTGGGAAATCAGTCAGGCAGTTCTGAATTGGGTGTTGACATCGATCTCGTCGCACCCATGGATGGAGAAAGTTTGGATGTCACAAGCAGCACGGGCCAAGTTGTGTCTGGCCAGGTCGCTGAGGTCGGTGGTACAGTGTGGGCTTGTGCCGAAGTCACACTGGAAATATATGGCTTTTTTTGCACGAAGTCTTGGAAGTTCATTTGTCCAATCGACGAGATTGTATCTGAGACCTCCTACCCTGCATCATTGACTCCATTCGAGTACATCACGTCGATCTATCCGCAGCGACACCCTAACTTCATGGTTGTGTGGACAAACAGGCAACTGGAAAGCAAGTATCTCGAGATAACAAGCAAAGGTGAAATTTTACGTTTTTCCGACATTCTGGTCCTGATAGGAAGGGCCCAGTTCAGTAATCGTCGCACATTGTGAACCAACGCCACGAACTGCAAGCAATTTCTATCTGCGCGTATTGGAGGCATAATGCCTCGTAACCGTTTCGAGCAGATCCGCATCTCCATTGCATTTACCGGAGTTGGAAGCAGCGCTGAGACTATGGGTCCGAGAAGGAACCTGGTCACAGGTCTTGTTAATGGAATTAATGTTCAGTGGGCCCCGAAAGTCAAGCCGTCTCACTGCATATGCGTCGATGAAAGTATGTCAAGGTGGTATGGGCTAGGGGGGAGCTTGATTTCTATTGGCATTCTACATTCTGTGTCACTCGATCGCAAGTCGGAAAGTGGACGTGAAATCGAGTCAGCTTGTTGCGGCGTCAGTTCCGTCATGATTCGCCTGGAGCTAACATGGTCAGCAGACGATAATGTCCACCAATTCTACACTGGCAGCTATAAATATGGAACATCCGTACTTCTGAGGCTGGTTGAACCATGGTTCCATACGCGCAAAGACATCTTAGCTGACTCGTACTTGGCGTCGGTTGAGACAGCTAAACTGCTTCTTGATAATGGTCTGAAGTTTACTGGGGTGGTCAAGACAGCCAGAAAGGATTACCAAATCGACCACCTTTCCGGACTGGGAATAGCTGACAAGGGTTCCCATGTCATGATAGTCACTAGTAAGTGCGACCTGATGGCCGTCATGTGGGTTGACCGGGATGGACGCTATTTCGTAAGCTCTACTTGTACGACTTCGGCTGTTGACAATATATTTCATGAGAGGTGGAAGTGCCGTGACGGAAACCCTCATCTAGAAAACATTGAGATTGCCATTCCAAAAGTATGTGAGAACTACTATGCAACATGCTCGCACGTTGACAAACACAATTGCTGTCGTCGAGATGACCTTAGGCTTGCAAAGAAGTTCGAGGTTAAAGATTGAGCGATGAGAGTCAACAACTCTCTACTGGCTATCTGCTTTGTTGACTCGTGGAAGCTGTACTGAGGATGGCGAAAGAGTAGGGTGTTGCCTCCGAACTATTTGTATTGCCGATTGGCAGATGGACCATTTGATAAGGGGGGGGACAGAGCTTTGCAGGGTCCTGGGAGGTCTGCAGCTGAGAATCCGAATGACAACATAGACTTTGACAGTGGTTTTGGGGTCCATCTAACCCCTACATAGCGCAAATGTCTGTTGTCTGACGGAACGTCATCAAAAGAGGGCCTGCCAATCTCGCTGTTCTTTC
Source organism: Endocladia muricata (assembly GCA_032356245.1). Lineage (NCBI taxonomy): Eukaryota > Rhodophyta > Florideophyceae > Gigartinales > Endocladiaceae > Endocladia > Endocladia muricata. Next base: position 33,753 of record JAUKWC010043499.1, on the reverse strand, counting down.
TGTAAGGACACGAAGATATCGAAACTTACATGTTCAGGTTGTTTCCGAAGTACCCGCCGCCAAGTTCACACTTCTCATCCTGAAACTGACAGGGATTACTTTGAGCAGCATGTCCATGAGGTCCCTGGTTTCGAATATGAAAAAAATAAAGAGCAGTTTTTAAAATGTTTCTGTAATTGTGAGATATAAAGTCTGAACCTCATCTCCGTGAGCTTCCCTCGTTGACATCGTAGTCGTCACTTCTAAATGTTTACCGAAATTGAAAAAGAGTTTATAGACCCCAACAGTTCTATCGGCGTCATAACACTTGCTCGATTTCGTTGCATGGCTATGGAGTACCCCTTTAGAACATGTCATCGTGTATGGTCTTCTGTTCAAGTGGGCTCTTTGAAAGAATCCGGGAATACAAATACTTCGGAACCTATCGGGTCCTCAGAGAGGATTTCGAAGCACAAAGGCGCTCAGCGAGATTCGAACTCCCGGCCAGATGCTCTCTCAGCAGCCCAAAGACCACTGGATTAACTCGTCACAGTTACAAATAGTAGTAAACAACTTTCTCGTTGACCGGGAAAGGAGCACAACGTGGATGGTAAAGGTAATACACCATTAAAATATGATGAAAAACCGAAGGATTAATTTATTTATTGCAGTGACGATTTTGGCCTCATATGCGGCCAGAGTTGACCTCATGTGAGACAAAACGCATTGTCTAATAGACGAAAGCGCGGCTACAGTATGATTACGGCACTGTTCACCTCTACGCAGTACCTGGGCGCGCGCGCGGACACAGTAGACATACGTCCTGCTCTCCTCCCGAACAGACTGCATTTCTGTGTTCCGCTGGATTGCGCGGTCACCGCTAGCGCGCAGTGGCCTATTCAACGTGCCGGCAGACCCTTCAGTGAGCATGTCGCGCTGGCCGTCAGAAACTGCAGCAAGAATTGAGCGATGTAGCATCAAAACCGAAAAAGAAAGTGCTGTTCGCTCCGAGTGTTTCGAAAGTACTTACATGGAGCTTGAGGTAGTGTCCGGAGCGAGATCTCAGAGACCCTAGTAACCTCTAAAAAAGAAACATAACAATACAACAACCTGAGGAGTATACTTTACGCGGAGGTGGAATCGTTGATAACACGGACAGTCTAATTTCACTGGACGCAAATGACAACAGTAGCGAATTAAAAAGGTTTTTGGTACTTCTCGCGTCTTTTCCCAGCAACGAAGAGAGAGACTTGTTCCTCATCGCCAATAAGCTAGCGCTCGCTTCCCTACAGTGCTCGTTTCGCTCTATGCGCGATACTCGCTCCGCGCGTGCTGGCAAAAGTACGGGCACCCCAGCTCTCGTGGGACCCCCTCACATCGAGGGAAAGCCCCCGCGATAAGGAGGATTACATGTAGGTAGCGCGCCCATGGTTTGACACGGTACATGCCCTTGAAACCATATCATCTGGGGCGCACCAATGATTACTAGTCCCAGTCGCGAACTGGACGTACCATCTGATTCGAACAATGGTACAAGTCAAATTAAGCTATAGTCTAGGCCACGTGAGAGCCTAGCGGAAACACTTACGAGTATAGGGTAGGAGCATTTTTCTGTCTACACCTAACTGGTAGCTCACCGCGTGCGCTGCGGGCTCAGATGTCTGACCAGGTCGATTTCCGAACCGATGCCCGTTCTGCGTTCCGCAGAAATACTTGGTTTCGCGTATCAGACAATGACGTATTCGCAGTGCCAGCAGACTGCTACTGCGTGGTAGCAGTTCAACTGTCCAAATGCATCATTACTACAGTACCATTAGGACGATGCACGCATGATGTACTCCTGCCATGTACACGAAATGCATACGGCACGGACGACTAAGACTAAGTAACGACTCAAAATCCGAATATAACGCGACTGTATTTTCTCCAGGTGGTACTTTTTGCCATACCTACTCGCCTTCAGTGCGTTCCATAACTTGAATTCGTGAATCGCTCCCTTAGAACATGCAGATTGTCACAAAATTGCATTATTGAAGACGCTCGCCGAAGGTGATTAGAGATTAGTGCCAAACATTACAAAACAGATACCCTGGATCGCACTCGAAACTGGAACAAGAGCACAAGAGCAGATTTATCTATTCTGGTTCATAACAACCTAGTACTACCAGAGGAGAATATAATTTTCTGCTTGAAATTTTCATTTCTCTCCGCAAGACACAACCTGAGGTAGATTTTCTGTTCTTGTCTGTATTTTGGACCGTTCTTCCCGATCTCCAAGCTGATTTCCGTTCGGAGAAAGACGCTGGGATCACCTGGAAGTGTACTTCGCGACTGAGTTTGGCGTTCACCTTACGACGGAAAAGCAGGATCTCGAACCGTACCTCAAGTCTGGTCACATTGACGAAGGTTTCCGGTGCGAAAAAGTTCGATTGCGCCCCTTGAACCCTCCGCAGATGGGAACGGAATCGAGATACGTTTCGAGTTCAAGCTTCCCAGAAGATCTTCCACATATAGCTGGTTCCTTTCTCAGTGAGCTATTCCCGGACCTGGGACCACCCCTGCAGCGTCAAAAAACATGACAAAGGGGGCTCGGTGTTGGCACGATGGGGGCCAAAAGTACCACAGACAATGCATTGGAACATCGAGCACTGCTGACGGTATCACCATACAATTTCAACGGATCTGTTGGAGCTGAGGTTCTTTTTCACGGGGAATTGGCGGAAACGTCAACCCTATCACAACAGTTTTGCGCAAGCAATGATCTAAACCAAAAGTCGGAAAGATCCCAAATATTTGCAGCACGTATGCTATTAATGTCAGTTCCTACAAATGGGGTCGACCTGCTGTTGATGGGCGGCGTCATCCAGTCCCAAGCATTTATTGTATCTATACATATGGAAACAGCGCAGCTCACGAATATCTCGGTCGGCATCGTGGTGTGTCATGGTGAATGTACTGAGCGATGTTTTCGAGAATCAAAGTGACCGTTTCTCAAGCCGCATGTTTGAGATGCTCGCGATGTGAGAAAAGCTACGAATGATCCAATAGTGTAGACGGGTGGAACAAAATTAACAGGAACTATGCAAAATGTATGTGAAGGAAACAGGCAAGAAGATGGTCTAACATCCTCCAAAGTCTTTATCCGATTTCATTAAAAGAACCTCTTCATTTGGTGTTTACCCCACCTTGAAACTGCCTCGGTCGAAGTACGTAAAGTTTATGATTCGAGAACGATTATGACCCGCATTGTCATGTCGGTCGTCTCCTCACCCTACGAAATAAAGTTTTCAATGTATCGTAGATAGAACGATATGACTCGATACTAGAGTCATTGAGAATAACCATATCTGAAGCGAAGTGAGGGTCCTTGAACCGCTCGTTAGGTACGGAGTGGTATGGATGGCCTAGACAGTGGGCGAGGGGGCTCGCCAAATGACGCGATTCGAGGGAGAAACTGTGAGGTGAACACACTCTTATCTTCGCTCAAGTGAGCGCAATGCCAAGCCTCTGAAACTACTGCCGTATTAGAGACCAAATTGAACCGGACCAAGGTGATGAGATCGAAATTGCTGTGAGTGCCGCATAGCTTGTAAGCACCTGTACCATGACACATGGAAGTATCCGTCGTGACAAAACTCCGTTGTTTGCGCGAATATGACGACGGGATACTCCTTCTTTTCGAAATGTACATCTTCATGCGAAGAAACACGGCGTAAGGTCAGACGAACTGCGAGTTGTTCAAGCGATGGTTGCAGGGCAATTCCTACGAGCGTATAGTTGGAGCAACGAAATGGCGCCTACGTCTCAACTGAATGAAAACGAGCCCCTTTTTGGGGGCGTCGACCGAAAGTAGGACATTTTCTTACACCAACTTTTGGCGGCACAAGTTGTTGGTTTCTTTGTGTAAAAGTACAGATCTGAAATTAAAATGTCGAATCACGTATCCTTTCTTGGAATTTTAAATTCGTCGTTGGTATCTGAGGAACTGCGGAGGACGCACCTCTCGACGGCATGGTCAACTCTGTGGTCATTGAAGAGATTCTTCACCGCACCTTTCGGAGTCCTTTTTGTTACACGGTGAGCATGATCGTCAGCCTACCAGATGAGTATTACAATTTACAAAACCCCGTTTAGATAAGCTTCTCTTGCAATCGTTATATCAACAATTAGCATTTACTTACTTGTATAACGTGCCCGAGTCGAGACCTAAATATGTAGATTACGTCTGTGTTTCCGGAAATGGATGCGGACGTCCACCGGATGCAGTAGCGTAGTAAGCCTTCCACCTGTACTACACATTTCGAAATGCCATGGAGTGCTGACTTCCATGCCATTCCAAAACCTCGAGTTCGTGTAGTACGCCAGTCTTTCACATGGACGGCGACCTCCAACAAAACAAGTTTTTGAACTGTCGCGTCCATTGAACGCCCACATCCACCACCTGCAGATCATATCCTATTAAACCATCGAGCTCGTACTGCGGACAGTGCAGTACATTGCAGTTCCGCATCTCGTCTTGCGTACCTCAATTTCACATGATGAACTATAGCCAGCCTGACGTGGAAACGCTTACTGTCGACCCTTCGTACTCTTAATCGCCTTCCGACGGATTTTGCACCACTGCACTGAAGACCGCAATGCGCACCATGCGCCATCAGCGGGTCTAGGAAGCTGAGCACGTTGCTTCCAGATGTCTGGCTGCACTGGGTGACCCCGAATTTTTGCCGACGTTATTTAGCCAGAAACGATGAAAAACATTCTGCGCTGATATCTCGGGCAGAAATGAGAACATAGTGCAATGCAAAGAGGGACTAACGTGGAATCTGCGAAAAACGTGGCACATTGCACGAGTGCTGTTGGGCGGCGCCACTTCAGTGCGTGCCGAACAGAAGACGTTTGACTGTATGGCGACGCTGAAAGGTACTGATTCTATTCTTCGCATTGCGTGTGTGATAGAGGCCCTGTTTTATGTTTCGAGCCGTCACTGGTTAACAATGCGCGCACAAGGTCGTATGTCTGGCACAGTGTGGGTTCCCCCGAAGTTTTCCCAACCGCAGCCCCATGCTGAGACGTTCAGTGAGGTTAGCATCCTTTTATACGGACCAACTTTCTTCCCAGGCTGTACGGCCACCAACCTTTAGAAACATGTGTTGACTGCAGACACGAGCGCATCACTCCACCCTTCCAGTATCCGTGCTACAGTTGACCCGTGCAGAACGGGAGGCACACACTACATGTCCTGAACAGGTCTTAGATGTATCACACGAAGCGTAGAAACAAACTGAGCCTGCAGTCGAAGTCAGAGAGAGGTTATAAACGTGTATTTGGTGGCGTTGAAAAGTATATAATTTCTAAGATCGGTGGGATGTCACTAGTGACCGGGGCTGAGATCCGCACACTTAAAAATACGTGGGCAGACGGATAGTGTTTTTCGAATCAAATTTCGCAAATCCATCTGCTGATGTGTTTTCACATGTGGAGATCTCAGCCCCCGCCAGTAGTGACAACCCCATAGTCTGAATGTTCATTGCCTCTCAAACCTCTTTTCCCTGCTACAGCGGCCCCACAATCGCCCGTTCTTCTGGGCGACCTTTCTTGCGGATGAACCCAAGTCTTCTCAGCTGCCGGAGTGTGGCCTGCTCGCCGGAATTGGTTCGTAAACTGGCATGTTGTGTTTCAGTTTGTTTATCTGCACGCTATTTCGGAAGTTCCTACCATGTTCCCAGAAGCTAAACATTTCCCCGTAGATTGTGAACAGCTCCTCTCCGTCTAGAATCTCACTCGTCGCACGGATCGTAACGGTGTTCAGTGAACGTAGAGCTATTTGCGGCAATTTCGCTCGATACTCGTAAAACTCTACGTTCGTGTCTCGAGCTCTACAAGTACCTCTGTTGTGCTCTTCCTCATCCGCAGGCAAGTATCGGGCGTCATTCATAAACTCTGCCAAACAAATTGGTGCAGATAGAATGTACACATTGTGCCCTGGACCTTGGCGGGACTCCACCCGAATTTCCGCAAGAAGAGCTACACGGTTGACCCGTTCTTTGTCTACCCTCAAAATTCCACCTCCGCAGATCTTCATCTTTTCCCGCGTGCGCTCACGCAAGTCTCCGCACAGGAGCTTCCCATAGAAGGGAAGGATCGTCTCTCCTTTTGGGAAGACCCAGTCCGCAAACACACCAAGTCCCACACCTGCTTACTTCACCGTCGACGGATGCACCACCACACACCTCGCCATCGCCTTCACCTCCCGTAATATCAAGGTGTCTTGCGTATCCAGCCAGACGTGGTACTTTGCCGGCCAGCTGTTCACCGACGGCCGTGAATAACGCTGGAAAAGCATGGGATACCCGGCGTAATTCGCAATGAACCGGACTGCATAGTCCGGTAGACGTTCATACCGGGGACACCTAGCAGGACCTTCCGCGTGGCTGGTCCCAATCCGGGCAGACACATGCCATTTCACGCCCGCCACATACATTGTGGAAAGCTCCAGAGCCCCGCGAGGAGCCACCAATGTCGCACGCGGTGCTCACAATGCTTTCGCAAAAAGCTTGAACGAAGGCCGGTAGAGCTTGTCTGACGCAGTCGTCAACTTTGTCGCAACCGACGAAAGAGCGATGTCTTGCAAGCCGTAAGCATGCTTTTGCAGTGGCGCAGTACCCACTGGACAGGTCGACGACAAGGTTCCCCTTTGTCGAATACTGCAGCACCACATCTGTCATGTGGTCGATGCTCTTCTGCTCAAGTGGAAGCATCTTCACGCAACTCCGTTCCTCAGCTCCTCTCACCGCTTCTCCGGGCTCCAACCGCTGGATCCCAGCCATACAGTTTGGCCATGCTGTGCGCGATGACTGCACATACCCGTTAGTATGGTAGCATATCCGGGCGAACTGCAGTTCAGGCGGCACATTACTTTGCTAGAAGTGAACAGCCCATCATGTGACTGAGGCGTGGCAACATCCTCTTATACCGGGGTTCTGCGTGTAATGACGTCGAGCTAGGACGTGGACCATCGGCTGGTCCCCCACGCTAAACGCAAAGTCTTTCTGCCGCCTCCCACTCGACGCACTGGGCCCGTCATTCACCTCGTCGTACACCTCTCGACTGTAACGCATGAGGCGCGAAATCCACGTGCCGAACTGTAAACCACTACAGAAAATGATTCCGTGGCCAGATTTAGCAAGCAGTGCGTCGAATATTGGGACAGGGGCGTCCATGTTCTTGTGGGCGAAGACATTGTCGGCAGAGTTGTCCGCACCATGCTCGCTTCTGTTGTTGTACGGAGTGACCGCCAACAGCAGCTGAAAGCTACCCTCCAGGCACTCAGCTGAGTCTTCAGCGTGATAATTCACGAGGTTGTGAAACGTACAGCTGTGGACACGGCAGTCCGACTTCATCACGCAGAGCAACTCCTCGAGAACGGCAGTGGCCGGATTCTCCTCGGGGACCGACTGTCCCGAGTTCCTCTCCGACAGTGTAGACGAGCTAATGCAGTTGGGCGGTTCTGGTGCTTCGCGAAGGGGGTATTTCGGCTCCGGCACCTCTAGGTTGAGAGTGGACTGTAAAGCATCACTAGCTTGGCCAGGTCGACTCTATGCCACACCATCCCCCACTTCGTTGCTGCTACGCCGCAGGTCCAGCTCTGTCTCCTCTTTCAGCCGGGAAAACAAAGAACTAGGAGGCTACACGGATAGTCCTATACGAGGCGTGGTGCTTGACAGTGTCACCAGCCGAGGATGATGCGGAATTGTGTGTTCCGAATCGGCATCCGATAGCTCCGAGTCTAACTTAATAACCTCTGTAATGGCACTATCAGCCTCGGGGGCTTCACGCTGAAGCGCCGAGGCTTCCCAGGTCTCCCCGCTAAAATCAGCAAAGACCCTTCGCAAGCGGCCATCACGCAACTCTAAGTTATCTAGATACGGCCAGGTGCTGCAGTGCTTGACACCGTACAAAGTTGAGTTTGTAACGATGGCTTCCAAGCTCGACAGGAACAGATTGGTAACCGCCCGTATTGCCAAATCCTGCTGCACAGCTCGGCACGACGCTTCCGTACTGCTCGTAATCTCCTCCACACTTCCTATCACAGTCTCTTGCAGCGAGGACTCCTGCGCGATGGGTGCAAAGCCATCAGTACGTGAATTCAAAGCGACGAAGTGCTGAACGCGCGGATGAAACAGAAAATAGGGTTCGACTAGCTCCTCGCAATCAAAACCTCTCAGGGCATTAGCCTGCTTCATCCACGCCCGTGTCAGCAGTTGCAGAGCAAACGTCAGACGGTTTCTGGTTTTATTTATGTTCTTCAAACCAACAGCACATTTGCTGCCACGCCTCGACTGCTATAAGTAGATCGCGTGGAAGAACATGAGAACCTCCATGGTTCTGCGGCGGAAAACAGAAAAGGTTCCTCGCAGAACTACTCTCCGAACCTTGCTGACCTTAGAGGGATTGAACTTGGTGCTAACGATACCGAATAAGCCAGAGCTCTTCTGACTCGTAGCTGCATACAAGATTTCCCAACCCTCTTGTCTTTTCTGGTCAGCAACACGATTAACGGCGTGGCGCGCACAATTTGCTTCACCTCGTCACTGTCCGGCTCGCGAGAGACTGGCACGTCGCTCTCTATAGAGGTGCGGAAATCGTGGCCAGGCTTGCACTGCTTGCTCTTCACTGCGGAAATTTCGAGGATCGCCATTGAGGCCTTCTATGTTGCTGCGATGTCAAAGTGCAGGAAGGCCGACATGTGAAACTTCGTGAGGTCAAACTTCGCAATCACCTCGGATGAATACAGAACGACAATGGAGGCAGTCAAGCACACGTTCGCTGTTTCGGGCCGGCTTAGCTCAGTCGGCGCCATCGTTACAGTGCGGTTGGGAACGAGAAAGGGAATGAAGCCCAGAAATGACGGGGATGGAAAGGGGGAGGAGCAGAGCGTCGCAACTGAAGCAAGGACAGACACGTCGACCGAACCGCAGCGTGAAGAGATGAGGACGATCCAAGGAAAGTATAAAGGACCGCGCCGATATATCGGTATCACGAGGGTGTGAGGAGTTGTGGTATAGGAGCAGGTAAGTGTCATATGTATTGTGGGGAGGAAGGGCAGCGCCCAGAAACATGGGGTGCTCATACACGCTCACATTCCTGTCCCGTAACAGCAGTCACGAACAGTGCCGCCCCCTTCACGGGACTTCAAAAAATAATTAGATTATTCGTGCTGCGCGGGGTTCTTACAAGTGACAGCGGCTGAGATCTACACATATAAAACACGTGAGCATACGGATATGCAAAGTATGATCTCAAGAACAACATCCTCCTTTCCCTGTGTTTGTACACGCGCAGATCTAAGCCCCTGTCATTCCTGAAACCACCGAAGTCCGAGTTTTCGCTAATTTCTGGAATGCCCATTTTCAGGCCCTCAGTCCCTGCTTCCAGCTCTGTCTTTGACGCTTATGCTATTTCAAACGTCGGCAGGAATTCTCCGAGTGAGTATAGCTTTAGAAGGGCTCGACTGCCATGGTTAGCTGCAAGCTGGGACTGGTATTGCTCAGTTCACAACAATTGCGACATAATTTTCGAACTTGTACTTCTCACCGAGCCGCCGTCTGTCCTGTCCTGCCAGTCGCGCGGCTGTACACGCTTGGCCTCACCGGCCAGAAAGACGAGAAGGGCTGTTCCGAGGCAAAATCATCGCAAGCACACCGACGAGCAGAGCGAGGGTGACCATGATGACTCGTCCGCGCCTGTCGCTGTGACCGCGCCGAAGCGCAAGTTTAATGTAACTCAGCGTCACGCGGTAGGCAGGTTACTGGGGGCTGTCCACGTCGAGACCCCTCCAGCGCCGTGTCTGTTTTGTCCATAATATCAACAAGCCAATGTCGCGTCTGTTCTGGCCACTCATGGTGCTACTTTAACACTGGCAGTACCACCAGGGCGAGCTGCCAACCAGATGGCTGCTCGTCGTGTGTCTATTGAATCTGAGCGCAGCTCGAGCACAGCCGGCTGCACCGTCCGGGCCAGAATTGCGTCCGGTCCGCACGTCCGGATGCTCGGTATTGCCGCCCTGTGCGGTTGCACATCCGCAGCGGAGGAAAGCAGACCCATCCTGCGACCCTGCGTCGTCGTCGTGCATCGGAGATACGGCCCTCTTGTTCTCCACATCGGCCCATGTCGTCCCAGACATGGGTCGAGACTTCCGCTGTGGCTCGCTCACAATCGTTCTCGCTCGAGCACATGGAGGAGCTACAAATGATGCTTGCCCAGCAGACGGACAAGGTCAGGCCGCAGAAGCAAGAGATTGCTGATATCGAGACGAGTACCAAAGACTACAGGGCGAAGCTACGGCAGGCCTGTCGAGAGCATCTCAAGATGCTGGTGACGACTAAGCCAACGACTTTCGAGTTCACGCTACTACAAGCCGAGTTCAAGGATGTCAAGCAGGACAATGACAGCATAGGCGTGGCTGGCGGAGCTTCCGGTGGCCCCGAGAAGGCAACACTGCGTGCCGGCACCGGACGTAGTCAGAGTCGGCAGTGTGTGACGCAGGTGGGGGCAAAGTACATTGGTGTTGCCAAGACCATCGAGAAACAGATTTTGTAATAAAGCGACCACAAAACTGCTGAACTGGACCTGACAAGTTCTTTTCCAGTACGAAGCTAGATGGGTCGCAGTGAGCAGTGTGTGGCCCATGAGATTTCGGCGGATGGGTTGCAGGGTATAGTGCCGACTCCACAGATGGTTCTTGCCATTCGTAAGGAGCACTATACACGTTCCTACTACGAGGAGGCGACGGATCTGGTTGGAATGATGCGTGCAGAGCTTTGCACCGGGAGCTGGTCATACTTGTTTTTAAACATGGCATCCCGCTGCGGGTGCGAGGAGGCTATTTTACAAGATTATGCTCTACGTACAAGGATGAGGCTTAAGCTCTCTGACGTGATGGCGGACAGAAGAGAAACGCTAGCGACAAGCTGTTCCAATGCGTTCGGTAGCTTTTTTTGATGCCGCAGAAGACCACGTTTGTATCAGACAGCGACCGGGCGGAGCGCTCATCCCAGGCACTTCAAGTGCGGATGAAGGTGATGTGTTCAGAAGGCGACCGAGCCACTCCAGACTTCTCACGGTGGCGACTCAGCAAGGTCAAGAACCTAGCGTACGGTGATTAATCTTTACCGAAGGAGGTTTGTGATTTTGAAGGGTGACGTGCTGTTCGGAAATTCTTTGGGGAGACATGTCCTTTACGAGTTCCGAGGGTACCATGCTCAACAGGTCGAGACGTCCGCGAACGGGTCTATCATGCACCTTGCACGCCTAGACACCTGGCTGACAATAGTAGGATCCTACCTGCAGCATGGTGGGGGGCGTGCCGGCCAGCGCCAACGCACTTACACCCTGATCTTTTCGTAGTACCTGCCCTTGGCAATCGCGCAGATACTATGCAGCGCTTGCAGCGTTTCAAGCCGCATTGTTCCGTAACAGATGCCTCAGTATGGTTCTACTGTTGAGGAGGCGTTGTGAGAATCGGGGAATGAGGAGATTGAACGGTCGGGTGAAGAAGATGGCGAAGATTTGTTAGCAGGCGCCACTGTATTAGCCGCAAAAGTGATGAAGGCGGGCTCGGACCGCAAATTTTATGTGGCGGTACGGAAGATGTGGTTTTCGGACAACATCTGCAGCATGCTTGGGGGTGTTGTCGATTGCCACGTTGCGCGTTGAAGTTCAAGCGCGGGACCGTATGAACTTTGCAATGGCGCGTCTGGCCTGTCACGTGTTCTGGTGAGAACTCTTCGTTATTCCCCGCATATTATTGTCTGAGCAAAGGTTAAGTAACTGATGACGCACAGAAGAGAGAGAAGGACGGAACCCATACTTGTATGTTGTGAGCCGACTTTACAGATTGTAGTTTTCTGGTATGTTTAATTCTAGTCCAGAGATGATGGCGTGTCCGTTGAAGGGGAGGGCTCATGTAGGACTGTGCGGGTACCAGCGTCTCTGCAGAGCCTGTTTGTGTAGAAGCTATGGCAGAGCCAGTGGAGCTGAGAAGTGGAAGAGGGGATGTGGAAATTTGACCGCACCACGTGAGCTGGATCAACGACAGCAGGGGCCTTGCTCAGACCAAACCATGGAGAACCAGGAGCTTGACGCCCTCATCTCTGCATCTCTTGGAGGGGGAAAGGGTTTTCTATACGATTTACATTCTCATCTGAGGATCACGGCAAGCAAACGCATTGCAGAGTACCTTCAACGGCGTCGATTGGTGCAATACAATCCACGTGCCGAACGAAGGCATACTCGATAGGTCGCAGTATTTCACATTCATGCATACGGAAGAGAGACAGAGTATGGGCCACCCACATAGTGTCTGTGTATTCTTCGTCGTTAGCGGCCAGAACCACAACGCTAAATAGCTGCCTTTTCGTCGTACCCAAGTTGCTATTTGCAAAAACCCGCTCAATAGCATGTTTCCGCACTGGAACGAGTTGAATGATATTCAGGTCGGGATCATAGTTGTTGACGTAAGGACAGAAGCTGCGGAGAACGTCACCGGTTTTGATGATAGTAATGTGGAGAGTGTCACATTTGTCATCCGAGCGTTCCTGGAGAAGCTCGGTGGGGACAAGGTCCAGCAGCGCAGTAGTGCCCTGGTCACCAAGCTCGGCAAGAAGATCTGTATAGATGTCTCGAGCTTCTCCGCGTATTGATGGGAGCATTGCGGCAGAGAGGCACCCTTCTTCGTTTCCGAGAAGAGGCATGGCGAGGGTTCTTATGTGGGCGAGTTCGCGGAGGTACATTCTCGAGCATTCCCTGACAAGATGCGCCCCGTGCCTGTCGCTTAGCTTTCTGTGAAGGCTCGTATAGCGATGCGATTGGAAGACTGAGCCAACCTGAGTTCGAACGGTAGGAAGGTTGTCGAGGTGCTGGATCCGGCGGACGGTTTCGTCCATGGCTGTTGCGCTTAGCTCGGAGGTGCGGCAGTAGTATTACTTGAATGTAGTGTGAGCGTGTTCATACACACCAGCATCTAGAGGTTGTATGCCTGCAAAGTTGCGGATGTCATCTGCAAGGTGGGTGAGGAGATGAAACTTGAGACTCTTCAGTCCGTTCGGGTGGTGATCCCCAAACATGTGGACCGTGGAGGCTTTAAACTTATTGACACGGTCCTCTAGGTCGCTAACCTCGACAAAGCTCAAGTGCATCTTCAGTCCCTGTGTCGAGCTGAGTATTGGAATGTCGGAGTAATGAGCACAAATAGATACCAGGGGCGCAGAGTTCGCTTCATCACAGCAACGGTCAATGATTCCTGCGATAATTGGAAAGACCATGCCAACGAAGTTGTATTGTTTGGCCTCCAGCATGCCGCAGACTCCTTCGTTTGTGTAGAGTCGGGTCAGGTGACTGCCTTTCTCCGAGGCGGAGAAGTCGACGTGTAGGCCGGGAACGTAGAAGTACCTCTGATTGGCAGCCAGAACTGTGTTGACTCCGCGAAGGAGGGCAGTGCGGATGTTTCTGAGCTCCATCCAACCGTTCCCGGCGGAGGCTTCCACCGTGAATAGGACTGGGGAGGTCAGCCTCGGAAATATGCAGGTTTTGATTAGCTAGGAGATGCCGAGATAAAAGTTATGCAGCGGTTCGAAACCGAAAATGGAGTGCATGTCGGGAGGAGAATTGGACGGAAGTAGCGGGTGTGTTTCCAGAAAAGATGGCAGCCTCCGCAGGGAGGAGTTAGCGAGGGATTGTTCCGCTCGTGCGATGGCAGCCTGTGCCTGAGCTGGCCTGCCGAGCAATGCATGAGCAGCGGCGCCCGCCTCGAGGGAGGCCATTTTTCTGCAAAGACAGGTGTTTGACTGCGTGGTGCACGGCAGTAATGAGAAGGACGTAGTGAGGAGATCTGAAAGTACTTCGCAGCGGTGGCACAGTTGGCTGGTTTGTGTGCCTGATCGATTGCCGATGATGCCCTTCGCCTCGAGTATATCGGAACAGTAGCTGGTGAGAACTGGGTGACAATTCCAGACGCGATGGTAGGCATGTGAGTATGCAAAGTGTATAAAACCTTTTTCATACGGCAGCAATAGTAGAAATTGCAGGGCGGGGTGCAGTTTGAAGGTTTTGGTGTCTGGTGCGCGAGTAGTGGAAGAAAGTGGAAGGACATCAACATCTCTGTTGTCCGCGGTGGGGAGAAGCTGCACAGGAAGATAGCTAGGGACGGTGTGCCGGTAAATTGTGCAGCTTCGGCGGAAAGCAGCAGTAAGGCTGAGGACAGTGGGATGCCCGGTATGGACAACGAGGGGGCTGTTCTTAGGTCTGGTGGCTGATTTATCCGTATACATCTGTATGTAACCTACAAACGAGTGGATCCCCGACGACTCCATGTCCCAGATGATACTCTCGAGCTCGCTACCTCTGACTTCTTCCTTGCGGTCCTGACGAACTCGTCGGTGCTCGTCATTCTGAAGGCGATGCGTGAAGAGATCTGTATCGCCCTTCGAAAGATCACCACATGGGCGGATGTAGCAGGACTCTGTGTTAGCTTGCGCTACGTACTTTCACAGAATCTCGACAGGGTATTGGAAGTAGGCAGTTGCGAAGGACGTTCCATCGTGGTTCAATACACAAGTTGCGGAGAAGCTCCGACGTGGAAGCTTCTTCTCGACAACAGCGAGTGTGAGGGAGCAAAATTCCCGGGAGGAGCGAGTGCGGTCTCCGAAGCGCGCGAGAGAGAAGTGGGGATCGCTCGGGATAGCGATGATCTCGTCAACCGTGCGCCGGCCGGCACTCCTCTCTACTTCGCCAAGAGAAACAGCGATAGATTGCGTGAAAAGGCTGGTCTTCCTTCTAGTCAGTCCTGCATCAGGGTGACACAGAAGTGGGATCAAGGGAAGCCGAGACGCCAGAGCCTCATCCGAAAAGACATCGTCATCGTAGTGCATAGGAGTTTCTAGGGCAGGTGAACCTTGTGGAGAAGCAGGGACGGGCTCGGCGGGTCGGTGTGTTCGGAGGTGACGTTGTTTCTCGTTTTTGGAAAAAGAGTACGCGTCGGAAGACGAGAAGACGCAGTGCCGAAAGTTGCAGCGCATATTGAGGGCTGCCAAGGTCGGGTGCAAGGAGAAGAGGTGGCGGGAGGAGTGGGAAACGGAGAGGTACGACGCTTTCGAGGGGTGGAGCTGTCTTTTCGTTTTCACTAACTACAAGATGGTAGGTCTGGTCGCGAGCACTCCCGCGTTCACGAAACCTACTGGACGTGTCGTGCACGCGAGAGTGGTCGAGGTGGAGGACGGGGCCTGCCATTCAGCGTACACTCACGCTATTGGCTGCGTCAACGAGAGAAAGCTCTTCATTCGCTGACGGCTATTACAACGGGAGGTGGGGAGCGAAAAGCAACGATACTGTAATTTTTTTTGAGTGGAAGACCTTCAACATTTCGTACGGTCTAGGGTATTTCCAAGGCTTGGCGGCGAAAGTGTGGAACGTAAGAATCAGCCACAGATTCTATTCAAACCGCAGTGACGCGGGACTTCCCCTCATCGAGTTTGCAAAGGTACCCAGCCGTCAAGAGAACCTAGTGAGCGACGGTTTTTCCTTCTGATCCAATGACGTGCACAGGTAAGCAGCGCATATCCAAAACGTTATTCGCACGTGCGCGAAAGATTTCGGCGGTATGGGGGCCGTTGGGAAGACTGCCAAGGCGTGTGGGGTGCGATGCAATGCGGGGAGTCCGGGCCATAGGAGGGGAAGACGTCGACTGAATGCGAGTGAGGGAGTGCGAGTGATGTTGTGGGGTAGTGTGCAAACTGGAAGGGATAGTGGGCGGGATGGGTGCCGCCATTGAAGAGTAGCGAAACGTGTGGCGGGCGACGCAATGCAGAAAGTGCGGGCTGTTCGAGCTGGAATGCGATGGGATCCGAGGAGTGTGGGCTAATGGAAGTAGAATGGGCGAGGCAACGCAGGTGGTGGTGGAGTGTGGTATGAAAACTGGAAGGAATGCTGGGCAGGACAGGTGGCGCAGTTCAAGGTTGGAAAGGCATTTGGTGTTCGATGCGATGCAGAGAGCCTCAGCTATTGGAGGTGGAGACGGTGAGGGATTGAGGGTGATGGTGGGATTTGGTAGAAAAACTGGAAAGGATGGTGGGCGGGATTGGAGGCATCGGCTCAGAGTGGCAAGACATGTGGTTTCCGATGCGATGCGGGAAGTCCAGACTGTCGGAGGTGTAGAGGGTGAGGGAGTAGCGGTGATCGTGAGACATGATGGTGAAAACGTAGATCCGTCGAAATACTCTACAAGGACTATTCAGGTAGCAGTACGGGAATTTACTAGAACGAGACCGGACGTTCACTGCGCGCAGTGAACGCTCGGTTTAGTTTCAGTTGGTGCCCTGCACAGCTGCACTTTACGCACTTCCAGATGCAGCAAAACTGCATTCGAAACCGCCAGAAGTGGGGTTGTTGAGCAGTGTTACTACGAATGGACTTCCACATTCCGTAGTATATCATCTAGTACTACTAGACCCAGACTTCCACCACCTGGACAGTCAAGTCTACTAGTACTATACCCGGACTTCCACCGGGTGCAGGTCCAAGTCTAGTAATGCTGGACCCAGAACTCCACAATATGTGGCCAACCGCGGGTATTACTAGACCTCGTACTGCAAGCAGTGCAGGCCCGCATCCATTTTCGGAAACACAGACGAAACTATGTCATATCCTTGGGACTAGAATCAGCAGTGGAACGTCAGGGTCTTCAAGAGACGAGGGCGAACGGGCGCTTACTGCCTTCAAAAGCTACCTTGGTACTGAGTTCCAGCCACCGCAGTATACTTGCTCCCATCTAAGTATGTTCAGGTAAGCTAGCATCGAAATTGTCAAGGTTTTCGCTAGTAATCGGTATTATCCATCACATAACTAGTTTCACGAAGCTCGACGTGAGACCTTGGTAAGCTCTAGTAGTCCAAAATTGAACACGACACCAGCTCAGAACGTTGACTAAACCACTGAACAGCTGAACTCCTAACTGATCGCGCAGTACTGGATCAATAATAAACCCACACTCACAGATGCAGCCTGTGCTGGCTTCCCTTTTGTATCGGAGCTGATGATTGAAAGGCGTCATGTTACCGCCTCACCACTTGCCATGCATTCCAGGGCTGCCATTCAGTAGTACGCTGCTGGTTACATGACAATTCCTTCGGAAGCTCTGAAGAGTTCCAGTATGAAGATAATAAATACTAAGGAATGATTTACAATTGTCCCATTTCTTTAGGCATAGCTGGATAACAAGACCGTATGCCTGGACGCAGCGCGAGAGGTCGAGATACGGGTCTGTACACTCAGACCTCAAAGGCATCTAGCTTGGCATAACAGTGGTTCGCGAGAACTGGCAGAGCTCATGTTCTCAGATTGACAGACACGCGAGTATTGGTTTTCGACATTTCTGGTAAGGAAAAAGTACACGGTGGAACAGTGGGCAGCAAAAGTCAAATCATATCGTCCCGATATGAGGATCGTTGAGCTAGTGGTACGCCGTTGTTGATGCTGGACAAAATTAGAGCTGACATAAGGTGATCCTTTCTATGAATTTCCCGATGGTCATACCAATGATGGTGTGAATAGAGTTTGGCAGACCTACCGAAAGACCGGCACTGAAAAATCTGTTCACATTGGATACTTTCACGGCACATGTGGGGTTTTATGAATGCCGATTGAGTTTGATTCGGATGGCAGTCATGGTGGGCACGTCGGATCCGATTTGACGTTGGTATTGTTTCTGCTCAAAGAAAATGATGTTGGCAGATCTCACCAGTTCACCGCATTATCAGAAACATTGGTGATAACAACTTTGCGCAGAGTCAGTTTCAAGGTTTGCTTGCAGCGGTTCGTTAAAGTGGCTCAGAAAGTATTAGACATCGAGATCGATTAACATCAGCAGTGAATTTTATCCTGTGTCTTGGATTCTGGAGAATACAAACTGACTCGAGGTTTCGGTTAGCTGGCCGTTCTCGCCCAAATTCTCTACTTCATCAGACGCATAGCAATATTACGAATCCTTGTAAGCCACCTGCAGTTCCACAGGACTCAGGTGATGTGTATGACTTGGTCGTTTTGATACAAATTGCAAGTTTATGAGTTGTCATCGTACTTTGGCTTCCTTTCTGATGCATTCTTTCTTGATAAAAAAACTTAACACCATCGTTATGAAATTGATGAGGTACTCTTATGAAACGTGCCAGTATGTATATGGCGAAAGCAAGTTGGACGCTTGAACAAGTCATTTTTTATCGGCTCAGAGACCGCTAATGTATCCCTTCTGAAATGAAGGTAATTGTGGAACTTTTGCTGTACCGAATCGTGGAAGGAGTAGCGTGGAATCAGTATAGGTAATGGGACCTAGATATTCAGTAGAACACCTTCAACCCACGCGTTCATTGTATTCAGTAGTTCATCCTTATACAGTAGGATTCTGGAGATGGTCCCAAATCGGATATATAACAGTGACCAAGAGAAAGTGAAATTTAGACCAGTGGTATCTGCCAGCACTAGCTCTTGTAGAGACCGCACTTGAATACTCTATGTCATACGATTGGGCTTTGAAGCGCCAAGAAGAGAATCGAAAGATACGTGGTTCGAACTCTCGGTGACACTCTTTTGAAATCTGAAATTCAGACAAAGATCATGTTAGTATGGGGATGTATGCGCACAAAAATGCGATCGCCGCATTGTAGGTTGGAGAATGAGTATCACCGGAAGAGAGCAGTAAAACAGACCCACATGAAAGGAATAACGGGGCTGGGAACGTCGAGAACAACTGGTAAAATGATAGTGGTAGGTGTGCCGCGGTGATTTGTGTTTCGATGACAAAAACCTGAGAGAACGACAAACTACACCCACTCACATACAGTATGCACTTGAAACCAGCCCGACCTACAATACCCCGTGCTCAGCAGTGCGGGAGCATGTTCTGCTCATATGGACAGGGGCAGCCAAGTTTTAAGTTCTAACAACTACCAGCGCACTGATCAAAGCTTCGCTGTACTTCAAGAGTCTTCGGGAAGCCTCAAGAACCGTACAAACATGTCCTACCAAAATCTAATAGGCCTTTTTGAGTTCATTTATGTCTTATCGGGATTCGATCGTAAACTATTTGCGCGCGCGCGTGTAACATGCCCATGGTCTGAGTGAATGCATTTCTACCGCAGAGTTTAAATTGATTCAATCTTATCGGTCCCAAGCAGTCAACTTCACTGATATCTCGGAATTTTCAGCCTGCTTGGACCGCATAGTTCACCAAGATGGTACGACTTCCCCCCTCATCACCGAGCTCCAGAAACATAGATACATCTGCGTTTCAGGAAATGGATGCGGACGTCCACCGGGTGCAGTAACCCAGAAAACCTTCCACCCGTACTGCAAATTTTGGAATGCCGTGGAATGCTGACTTCCGCGGCATTCCAAAACATGAAGTTCGCTTGGTACGGCGGTTTTTGGGATGGACGCGGACTTCCAAGAAAGAATCAATTTGAACTGCCGCGTCTAGTGAACGCCCGCATCCTCTACCTGCAGTTCTTTTCTTAGTTAAAACCTCTAGCTTTTATTGTGAACAATGCAGTACACTGGAGTTCGGCATCTCACGTTACGTACCTCAATGTCACATGATGACCGATAGCCCGCCTCACGTGAATAAGCTTAACTTCGACCTTTCATACTCTTAGTCGCCTTCCAACGTATTTACCCCCACTGCACTAAGGGCCGCTACGCTAAATACGCGCTATCAGCGGCCAAAAGAAACTGAAAATAGTGCTCGGTGATGTTCGGCTGCACTGGCTTACAGACAATATTGCCGACGTTACATGGCAAGAGATGATGTCTAAAACTCTGCACTGATTTCATGTACAGTATTGTTGACATAGTGGAACGGAAAGAAGGACTAACGTATAATCCGCGTATCGAGTGGCAAATCGCACGAGTGCTGCTAGATTACGTCAGTTTAGAGCGTGCCGAACATCAGACGTTTAAGTGGGTCGCGGGGCTCAAACGTAGTGGTTCTGTCCTGCGTACTGCGTTTGCGCAGGAGAGCCTGCTTCGTGTACTCAACCGTCACGGGTTCAAAATGTGCGCACGAATTCATGTATCTGGCTACGCGTAGTTTGCGCCGAGGTGTTGCCCTTCGCAGCGCAAAATTGAGGCCTACAGTCGAGTCGGGATCCCTTCATACAGAACAACTTTGTTACTGCCCTGTCCGAATAACTGTTGTCAGAAGCACGTGGGGAGTGCAGGCGCGAACACTTCACTCCACCCGTGCCGTAGCTGTGCTGCCGTTGACCCGTGCAGAACGGTAGGCACACACTTCGCGCGATGAACTGGTCTTACATGTCTCACAGAAAGCGTACAAACAAACTGAACCCCCAGCTGTCGTCAGAGAGAAGTTGTAAATGTGTATTGCGTAGGGTTAGAAAGTACGTACATTGTAAGATCAGC
Source organism: Endocladia muricata (assembly GCA_032356245.1). Classification (NCBI taxonomy): domain Eukaryota; phylum Rhodophyta; class Florideophyceae; order Gigartinales; family Endocladiaceae; genus Endocladia; species Endocladia muricata. Next base: position 13,308 of record JAUKWC010043499.1, on the reverse strand, counting down.
GGCGTTTCACAGCCGACAACCGCTGATATTTGGACATGTGAAAATGCATGGACAGACGGATGTTGTTTTTCAAATTATCTTTCGCACATCCATATGCTCATCTATTTTCTCATGTGTACATCTCAGTCCTGTCACTACTGACACCCCGCTCGTCTCAACTTTCATTACATCTGAAATGTCTTTACTCTGCTGTAGACGCCCCAAAATCGTCCACTTTTCCAGGTGACCTTTCTTGCGGCTGAGACGAAGTCTTAATCAGTCACTGTGGCATTGGCAGGTCGCTAGGACTGCTTCTCGAACTGGCACGTGGTGCTTGAGTTTGTTCTACTACATGCTATCGAGGAACTTCCTCGTGTAGCTACCTAATCTTCCTCACAACCTGTCGGAACGGCAATCAAATCCTCGTGGTCATCGGAGTCGAAACCATCATATCTAGCACGGACCCTTTCTGCCCTACTACTCCGGTTCGCGTCTGAGTATTAAAACCCAAAGAAGTCCGCATAGTCGTTACTCTCCGACTCCACACCCCTGTCATCACTCCTACCATTAAGACGGACCATCTCACTGACCGGGAAACGCGGTAGCCTTCTCAGTGCGTAGAATATCTGGTCTGGAACACCTTATCCATCCGGTACAAAGTACACGTGGTACCATACCGTCAACTCATCCGCAATGCGGTCCTCATATCCACCCTCAACGTGCGTGAGATGCCCATGCCCGAAAAGAACAGAGTTGGGCGGCACAATGACGTTTCTCATCCTGAACAACCCCGCTGCTGCAACCTGCTCGCCCCCCTCTCTGTATGCAGACGTGTCTGAATGGTCACAAAATCACAACGCGAAACCCATTGCCCCTCTCACGATTGTAGAAACGCCCAGCGCCCCTGCCTTCGTTGTCTCATCAAAGTCATTGTGCGGCGCTTGCAGAGGGCAGTCCTTCCCAGTAGCCAAAAACCCACCCCCCGTCTCCGGTATAAGCAGCTTCCTGACAGATGTGTACCTCACACCGACGTAGACGGCAAGCCGGCCCATCAACGCGCCTGTCTGGACACTTCTCCTTGAATCCCACACCTAATCCCCCCTCTATTCGCAAGCATCCATCACCAGGCTCCGTGTACTGGAGTAGCGGACGATTCCCAGCTCCTGGTTTACTGCGTCCCCCACTTTGTATTTCTCGTTCACGACCTGGTTCCTCCAGGTCTCATTCGGCCCCTGCCCCTGTGCATTTTCCCGGTTGAATGTGCTTGCAGTGAACGAAAATACCTTTTTAGCTGGGGAAAGCTTCTACTTGGGCGTCAACATCAGCGGCTCGATGCTCCCGCGCGGAGAGCGGCTGCAGGCAGCGAAATTCCCAACGCACTTGTGGCCGACGTACTGAAGGTCACCTTGTCGCTTCTGAAAGTAGGCATATCCTTTGCCACAATCCTCACCCCCCTCTGTTATATTCCTCCAAAAGTGCGTCTGAGGCCTGTAAGGCTTCCAGGTGCCCTGACCGACATCGATACTGTCAAGCTTCCTAAAACAAACGTAGCGTCCCATGAAAAACTCAGGCCAATACATAGCTACGATGTCCTTGATGGTGAAGAATAAGTTTGCCCGGTACTGAATGGGTACGTGGATGGGAACCAGCCAGGGCACGAGGTGCGGGTCCTTTCCCATCTACAGCCTCAACTTGTATTCTTCGTCATCCGACAGATCAACCTATGATAGATTTTGCCGATGGTCGGGTGTTTTATGGGACACAAGAGTCGCGTCCGTAGTGACCACCGTCAGCTGGGTCGGAACCTTAACGCTGGACATCTGCAGGGCACCTTCACATTGGCCGCTGTTCTCCTGGGCCGCGTTGGTGTTTTTAGGTTTCTCTACCACCTCCCGTCTCGACCGCCCCCCCGCCCTTGTGATTCCACCAGACTTCCCCGTCTGCACAACCTCCACAATTCAAGGCGTTGACTGTGAAGAGTGAGCCGCCGTTCTCTTCCTCGGAAGCACTTTTGTGGCGGACAGCACTGCTGAGGGCTTCCGCGCAGCACCTGCAGACTCCCTGGCAGTCGCATATGAAGCAGGAGCAGGCATGGTCGAAAGGCATGTGGAAGGTACTGCAGCTGGAAGTCTCTGGTGGTGGAGGGCGTTCGGACGATCGACGCGTCTGGTCTTAAGCATCCGGGCCCGGGCATTTGTGTCGTTGCGACTCTATTGACGAGGGTTGCACGCCCGTTTTGGCCCGGACTTCGTCCCCCGTCACTGCCGGCTCCGATTTCGCCACCGGTTGAGCCCCCGACTGCGGTTCCAGGGCGGACGTAAGCCAGTCGCGGGTGGAGGTCGTGATGGGAAGTTTGTCGGGCATTTCGGAAGTACGCCGCTCGCAAGAGAGGATCAACAATGGGAATGATGGAGGAGGAACTTTATACCAGGAAGTCGAAGAAACCGATAAACGATCCGTGTGTGGAGGAGGGTGGACCGGTGACCCGAGAGAATAGAAACACCAAGAGAAGAAAGTGGTAGCGCAGGAAGTGTAGGTACGCGACCCCACCGGAGCATAAACCGGCACAGTTAGCGGCACTTATCGTTACACACGAAGAAGAGCAGTTCTGAGCAGGCCGCACCAGCAGGATCTCATGTATGAAAAACAGACGAAGTTCCGGGACTGAGAGGGTGTCGCTAACGACAGAGGTTGAGATCTGCGCATGTAAACATACATGGGCAAACGGATGCTGTTTTTCAGATTGAACCTCGCTCATCAATCTGTTCATCTGTTTTCACATGTGTGCATCTAAACCCCTGTCACTAGTGACACCCGCGTAGTGTAAAGTTTCGTTACCTGTAAAACCTCTTTTTCCTGCTATAGCTGCCATAAAATCGCGTGAGCACCGCATGCGTCACTTGTAGCTCTCCGTGGTAGCCCGCGGAGAGCCACCAGTGACGCATGCGGTGCTCACAACGCTTTCGCAAAATGCCTTAATCAATCCCGGTAGAGTTTGACAGACGAAGTCGTCGTCCTCGTCGCACGCCACGAAACGGCGATGTCTGTGGAGCCGTACGCACGGTTTGGCAGGCGCGCAATAACCACTGAACAGGTCTACCACAAGGTCCCCCTCTGTCGAATACCGCAACACTACCTTGCTCATATGCTTGAAGCTCCTCTGGTCAGGTCGAACCATTTTCATGCGACTCCCTTCGCCAGCTCTTCCCATCACTTCTCCGGGTTTCAACCGCTGGATTCCATCCATACAGTTCGTCCAGGCTGCGTGTGAAGACTGCACATACCCACTGCTATGTTAACATATCCGGGCGAACTGCACGTCAAGCGGCACATTCCTCCGCCAGATACTAACAGCCCCTTACGTGACTGAGGCGTGGCCGAATCCTTTTAGACCCGGGTTCTGCGTGTAATGACCTCGAGCTCATACATGGTCTATCGCCTGGTTCTCCACGCTCAACGGGAAGTCGTTCTGCCGCCTCCCCCTCCACGCACTGGTCCCATCACTCACCTCCTCGTACACATATGTGCTCTATCGCCTGAGGCGCGAAAGCCACATGGTTACATGTAGACCACTGCAGAAATGATTCCGTGGCCGGTTTGGGCAGGCCCGGCGCCGAATATCGGGATGGAGGCGTCCATGTCCTTGTGAGTGAAGACGTCATGGGCAGAGTTATCCGCACCCCGCTCGCTTCTGGTGTTGAACGGAGGATCCATCAATAGCCGCTGAACCGTACCTTCGAGACACTCACCCGATTCGTCAGCGTGATGATTAAGAAAGTCGTGGAAAGTGCAGTCGTGGACATTACAGTTCGATTTCATCACGCAACGCAACTCCGCGAGAAGGTCGGTCGATGGATTCTCTTCTATGACCGACTCTTCCGACTTCCCCTCCGGTGGTGGAGACGCCCTAATGCCATTTGCTGGTTTGGGTGCTCTACGACGGGGGACTTTCGGCTCCGGCACCAATGTGTTGAGATCGGACCGGAAACCCTCACTAGCTTGCACCATACCGCTATGTGCCACAAAATCCCCCGCTTCGTTGTTGCTACTCTGCCAGTCCAGCTCCATCTCCTCTTTCAGCCGGGAAGATTCAGAACGAGGAGGCTGCGCGAACAATTCCGCACTGGGCGTGGTGTTCGACAGTGTCACCCGCCAACGACGACGCAGTCTTGTCTGTTCCGAGTCGGCATCCAGCAACTCCGAGGCCACCTCGATAACCTCTGAAGAGGCATCACCATCGTCAGACGCTTCTCGCTGAAGTCTCAAGTCATCCTGGCTATCCCGCTCAGGTGGAAGAAGACCCTCGGCAAGTGGTCACCGTGCGACTCAAAGCGGTTCGGAGATGGCCAGTTCGTGCGGTGCTTGATATCGTACAAAATTTCGTTTCTAACGATGGTTTGCAAGCTCGACAGGAATACAATTGCAACCGCCCGTATTACGGCATCATTCTGCGCAGCTCGCTCCCACGCTACCGTAATGCTCGTATTCTTCTCTCCAGTTGCTATCCCAGTCCGTTGCAGCGTGGTCTCCCGCGTAATGAAAGCAGAGCCATCAGAGCGTGACTTCGAAACCACAGAATCTTGAACGCGTGACCGAGAGATATCGTAGTGTTCGACTAGCTCCTCGCCATTCAGAACTCCCACTACTTTCACTAGTTTCGTCCACGCCCGATTTAGGAGCTGCATAGCAAAAGCGAGACGATTTCCGGTTTGATTTATCTTCTTCAAAGCGAGTACACGATTACCATCGCCTCTCCAGTGTCATATGTTAATTGCATGGGAGACCGAGAGAACCTCGAAGGTTCCGGGGCGACCATCAGAACAGGTTCGTCGCAGAAGTACTTCCCGAAATTTGCTGACCTTACAGGGAATGAACTTGGTGGCAGCAATAAAGAACATCTCATAGTTCTTCTGGCGCAGAGCTGCATCCGCGATCTCCCCGGTCCTCTTGTCTTTTCGAGTCAGCAACACGATTGATAGTGCTGCGCGCACGATCTGTTTCACCTGCTCGTTGCCCAGCTCGCGAGAGACTGGGTTGTCGCTCTCCATAAAAGTACAGAAGACACTGTCAGGCATGCGCTGCTTGCTCTTCACCGCGGCAGTTTGCTTCATCTCCACTGAGGCGGCGTCGTCTGCTGCTATGATAAAGTGCCGGAAGGCCGACATGCGGAACTTCATGTGGCCAAACTTTGCGTTCATCTCGGTTGAGGATAGAACGGCAATGAGGGCAAGCAAGCATACGCCGGCAGTCTCGGGCCGGCTGAGTCCAGTCGGCAGCATGGTTACAGTGTCGTGAGAAGCGAAAGAGAGAAAGAAACCCAGGAATTATGGGCATGCAACGAGGGAGGAGCAAAGCATCGCAAGCGGAGCAAGGACAAACACGTCGATCGAAGTACAGGGAAGAGAGTCAAGGACGATGCAAGAAAAGCAGGGAAGACTACGTCAATATATAGATATCACGAGCGTGTGAGCTGTCATGCTGTTGGAGAAGTTGTGTGCCATTGTTGTTACGGACAGGATGGAGAGCGGCCAGGAAGACAACATGCTCAAATCTGCTCACGTTTCTCTTTCGTAACAGCGGCCACGAACAGTGGCGCCGCCTTCACGAAACTTGGAAAAACAAGAACATAATGTTGGGTGCGGGGGGTTGTGATTAATGACAGGGGTTTGGATCTGCTCATGTGAAAACACATGAGCAGATGGATACACGATATTTCGTCTGAAAATCAACACCCATATCCCCGTGCATTTTCACGTTCGCAGATCGCTGTTCCTGTCATTAGTGACAGCACCCAAGTCTGCGTTTCTCCTACTTTCTAAAATGCGCATTTGCAGGCCCTCAGCCCTTGCTTCGAGTCCAGCCGTTGGCACTTGTGATACATCATACTTCCGCAGGCACTCTTCGCGTGTCCACGACTTTACAAGGACCCCCCCACCAGTGGTAGCTGCTAGCTGGGACTTGTGCTGCTCAGTTCACAAAAACTGCGACGTAGATTTCAAACTTGTTCTTCTCGTGAAGCCTCCGTCTGTCCTGCCCTGCCTTTGGCGCAGCTCTACATCGATGGCTCCACTGGCCAGAAGGACGAGAAGGGCTGTTCCGATGCAAAGATCTCGCAAGCGCACCCATGAGCAGCGAAAGGGGAAGGACGAATCCCCAGCTGCGCCTGTCGCTTTGACTGCGCCGAACCAGGAGGTTAACCCAACTGAGCGGCACCCGGCAGCCAGGTTAATTGGAGCCTTCCAGGCCAAAACCGCGCCGGCGACGTGACTGTTAACCGCAGCAGGTGAACAAGCCGATGCCCCCATTCTTTTGCCTGCTTATGCTCCTACTGTAACACTGGCAGTTCCACCGCGGCGTGCTGCCAACCAGATGCCTGCTTGTCGTGCGTGTAATCGATATGATTGCAGCTCAAGTACAGCCTGTTTCACAGCTCGGGTAATAATTGCGTCCGCTCCGCGCATGCCCACGCCCGGATTTGCCGCCTCTCTACGGTCGCACATCCGCCGCGAAGCAGGGCAAACTCATCCTGTGACCCTGCGTCCTCCAAGTACCTCAAGGGTGAGACCCTCCTGTTCTCCACCTCGGCCGATGCCGTCCTGGACAAGGGTAGAGACTTCCACTGTAGCTCGCTCACAATCGGTCTCGCGTGGGCGGATGGAAGAGCTACAAACCATGCTTGCCAGGCAGACGAACAAGATCAGTGCGCAGGAGCACGATAGTACTGGTCTTCAGAGAAGGGTCAACGACGACAACGAGAAGATTAGTCAAGCCAAGCAAGACCATGTCGAGGTGCGGGTGACGACTGAAGCAACGCTTGCCCAGTTCCTGCAACTACAGGCCGAGTTCATGGATATCAAGCAGGAGAATGAGACCCTACACGTGGTTCTCGGGAATTCCGGTGGCACCCAGAAGACCTCACCGCATACCGGAACTAGACGTGGACAGAGTCGCAAGCCTATAACACAAGTGGGGGCAAAGTACATCGGTGATTTTAAACCCATCGACAAGCAGATTCTGCAATGGTGCCACCGCAAAACTGCTGAGCTCGACCCAACAAATTCTGTTCCATTCTGATACTGGGCGGGTCGCAGCGAGGCGTGCATGGCGGGGGAGCTTTCCGCAGACGGGCTGGAAGGTGTCGTGCCAATTCCACGGATGGTTCTTGGCAATCGTAATGAGTACTATACGCGTTCCTACTACGATGAGGCGACGGCTCTGGTTGAAATGGTGCGTGCAGAGTTTGGCACCGAGAACTGGGCATCCTTGTTTTTGGACGCCGAATCCCGCTGCGAGTGCGAGGACATCGTTTCTACCGACTATGGCCTATATGCAAGGATGACGCAGACAACCTCTGACGTGATGAGTGGCGAAAGAGAAACGCTAGCGACAAGCTGTTCGAATGCCTTGGGTATTTCTTGTTGATGTCGCGGAAGAACACGCTAGTATCGGACCCCAACCGGGTGGAACTCTCATCTCAAGCGCATCAAGCGCCGGTAAGGCTGATGAGATCAGATGGAGCGAGGGACTCGGGACTTCTCATGGTGGCGATTCAGCAAGGTCGAGGATCTAGCATGCGGTGATTTGTCTCTACCGAGGGAGGTATCTGATCTTGAGGAGGGTGACGTACTGTTCGGAGGCTCCTCGGGGACACATGTCCCTTAAAAGTTCCGACGTTACCATGCTCAATAGAATAGGACGTCCGCGTGCGGGTCCATCATGCAACTCGTACTCCGGGAGGCGTGGCCAGCAACGGTAGTATCCTGCCTGCAGCATACTGAGGACCGGAGCGACCATCGACAACGCACTTACAGCCGGACAGTCTCCATGTACCTGCCCTTGACAACCTCGCAGATACTGTGCGGCGTTTGCAGCGTTCTATGCCGCAGTATTCCGCAAAAGATATTTCGGTATGGTTCTACGGTTCAGGAGTTGTGTTAGTCGGTGAATGAGGGGATGGAACGGTCTGGTGAAACGGATGGCGAGGATCTGTTAGCAGGCGCCCCGGGAGCAGCCACAAATATAGTGATGGTTTGGTGCACAGAAAAGAAAATTTGTGCCGATACGAAAAACTTGGTTTTCGGAAAACATCTCCAGTATGCTCGGCGGTGTTCTCGATTGCTACGTTGCACATGCAGACTCAAGCGAAGGACCATATGAAGTTGGGAGTGGCATGTGTGTCTTGTCAAAGATTCCGGCCACAACTACGGGTTCTTCCCCGCGCACGGTTGTTGGAGCATATGGTGAGTAACTGTCGATGCACAGAAGAGAGACGGGGACGGAAACCATACTTGTATGATGGAAGCTCACTAAACAGATTGTACTTTTCACGTGAGATTCATTCTGATGCAGAGTGAATGGCGCGTCCGTGGGAAGATAGGGTTCAGGTAGGCCTGGCCGCTTATCGGGGTCTTTGCAGTATCTATTTATGTCGAAGCAATGGTAGAGGCTATCGAGGTGAGGAGTGAGAGAAATGATGTGGAAATTTGACCGCACCACGTGGGCTGTCCCAACGATAGCAGAGGCCTTGCACAGGCTAAACCAGGGAGAAGCAGTAGTTTGACGCCCACGTCGCTGCATCTCTGGGAGCCGGACTCGACTTTCTGTTCGATTTTCTTTCTCGTCTGTAGACCATCGAGAGCGAACGCATCGCAGAGTGTCATAAACAGTGTCGATTGGTGCAGCGCAATCCATGTACCGAACGATGGCATACTCCATAGGCTGCAGTGCTTCGCAGTCATGCACAAAGAGGAGAGACAGAACCTGTGCCACCAATACAATATCTATTTGGTCTTCGTCGGCAACAGCCAGGAGCACGAAGCCAGATAGCTGTCGTTGCGGTAGGCCGAAGCTTCTTGGTGCGTAAAATCGCTGCATGACATGTTTCCGCATTCTTTCGAGTCGAAGGACACTCAGGTCGGGATCATAGGTGTTGCCGGAAGGACAGGAGCAGCGGACAACGTAACCACTTTCGACAATAGTGATTTGGAGAGTGTCACATGTGGGCTTCAAATGTTGCCGGAGAAGCTTGGCGCAGAAAAATTCCGGCAGCTTAGTGGTGGCCTGCTCACCGACCTCGACGAAAAGCTCGATTCAGATCTCGAAAGCTTCTCCGCGTGTTCCTTAGAGCATTGCGACGGTAGCGCGGCCTTCTTCGTTTCGGAGAAGTGGCATGGCGAGGGTTCTCAAGTGCGTAAGTTCACGAAGCTACCTTCTGAAGACTTCCTCGTCAGGACACACCCCACGCCTGTCGTTTAAAATCATGTGCGTGGTTATGAGGCGACGCAATTGTGAGACGAAGACGAACTGACTTGGAACGGCAGCAAGGTTTTCGTACTGCTAGTTTCGGCGGGTGGCTTTTTCCATGCCTGCTGGCCCTCGCTTGGAGGTGCGGCGGTGGTCTTTCTCGAACGCCGTGTGAGCGTGGTCATAAACACCGGCATTTAGAGATGGTAGGCCTCCTGAGTTGCCAATGGCATCTGCAAGGTGGGCGAGGAAATGAGATTTTAGGGTCTTAAGCGTGTTCGGGCGGTGGTCGCCAATGATGTGGAGCATGAAGGCCTTAAACTTACTGACACGGTTCTCTACGTTGTGAACCTCGGCGATGCTCCAGTGTTTCTAAATTCCATGTCTCGAGCTGGGTATTAGAATGTCTGAGTACTGAGCGCAGATTGATGCGAGGGGTGCGGAGTCAGAATCATCACAGCAACGAACTATCATTCCTGCGATAGTTAGAAAGACCAGGCCAAATGACTTGCAGTATCTGGCCTCCAGCATGCCGCGGACTCCTTCATTTGTGTAGAGTCAGTTCAGGTGAATGCATTCTTCGGAGTTGATGAATCCGACGTGGAGACCGTGAATGTAGAAGTCCCTCTGAATGGCAGCCAGAACTGTGTTGACTCCGCGAAGGAGAGCAGTGCGGATGCCTCTGAGCTGCTCCCAACTGTTGCCGGCGGAGGCCTGCCCCGTGAATAGGACGGGGGAGTCGAGCCTCGGAAATATGCAGGTCTTGATTAGCTTGGAGATGCCGACGTGAAAGTTGTGCACCGGTTCGAAACCGAAAATGGAGTGCATGACGACACGAGAATTGGACGGAAGCAGGGTGCGTATTTTCAGAAAAGATGGCAGCCTCCGCAGAAAGGAGGTGGCGGGAGTTTGTTGCGCCTGTGCTGTAGTAGCTTGTGCCTGAGCTGGCTGCCTAGCAATGCATGACCAGCGGCGTCCGCCTCGAGGTCAGCCACGTTTCTTGGAAGATTGATGGTGCAGTGCATCGTGCGCGGCTGGAATGAAGCTGAAGAAGTGACGAGATTGGAAGGTACTTCGCAACGATGGCACAGTTCGCGGGTGTTTATGCCTGATCGAGTGCCGATGATGTCACTCGCCTCAGGTATATCCCAGCAGCATCGGGTGAGGACTGGGTGACATTTCCAGATACCACGGTCGGCATATGAGAATGTGAAGCCGACGAGGGCTTTTTCATACATCGGCGCTACCAGAAAATGCAGGGCGGAGTGCAGTATGAAGGTTTTGGTGTCTGGTGCGCGAGTCGTCGAAGAAGATGGAGGGACGTCAAGGTCTCTGTCGTCCATGGTGGGGAAGAGCTGGACAGGAAGATAGCTAGCGACGGTGTACCGGGATATTATGCAGCGTCGGCGGAAACTGGCAGTAAGGTTGAGGAGAGTGTTATGCACAGGATAGACAACGAGGCGCCTGTTTTTAAGTGTAGTGGCGGATTTATCCGTATAGATCTGTATGCAACCTACAACCGAGTGTGCCCCCGACGCCCCGGTTCTCCAGATGATACCCTCGAGGTCGCTACCCATGACTTCTTCCTTGAGGTCCTGACAAACTCGTCGGTGCACGTCAGTCTGCAGGGGATGCGCGAAGAGATCCGTGTCGCTCTACAGGAGGTCATCACGAGGGCGGAAGTACGATCACTCTATGTTAGCTTGCGCTACTCGCTTTCGAAGGATCTCGACAGGGTCTCAGAAGTAGGCAGTTCCGAAGGACGTGCCGCTGTGATCCAACATACGAGTTGCGGAGAAGTCCTGATAGTGAAGCTCCTTCTTGACAACGGTGAGTGTGAGGAAGCGACACTCTTGTGAGGAGCGAGTGCGGACTCCACAGCCCGCAAGAGAGAAGTCAGGATCCCTGAGGATAGAGATGATTTCGTGAACCATGCGCCTGCCGGCAGTCCTCTGGACTTCGGCAATAGAAACTGCGATAGATTTTATGAGGAAGTCGGTCTTACTGTGGTCACTTCTGCATCAGAATGGCACAGGAAGGGGAGCATGGGAAGCAGAGGTGCCGGAGCCCCATCAGAAAGGACATTGTCATCGTAGCGGACAGGAGGTTCTGGGGCCTGTGGACCTTGCGGAGAAGTAGGGGTGAGCACGCCTGGTAGGAGAGTTCGGAAGTGACACTGTTTCTCGTGTTCGGAAAGAGGGTACGATTCGGAACACAAGTAGACGCAGCGCCGAAGTTTACAGCGCATATTGGGGGCTGGCAAAGATGGCTGCAAGGAGAACGGCTGGCGGGAAGAGTGGGAGACCGAAAAGATAGGATGTTTTCCACGGGTGGAGCTGTGTTTATGCTTTCTCGAGGTGCAAGCCCGTCGGTCCGCTCGCGACCATTCCCGCGTTCACGAAACCTAGTATGGATCTAGTGCACGCGGGCATTGCCAAGGTCAAAAACGGGGCCTGCCATTCGACACACACGTACGCTATTGGCTGTGCCGACAAGAGGCAATCGACCATTTCCGGACGGCTACCAGAACGGGAGACTGGAATCGAAAAGCAGCGATACTCCGATGTCCATCATTGAAAGATTTTCAAACTTTCGTACGGTCCAGGGTAATTCAAGGCGCGGCGGCGAGACTGCGGAACGTAAAAACCTGCCACAGGCCCTATTTAAACCGCAGCGACGCGCGAGGCCACCCCATCAAATCTCCGAAGATACCCTGCCGTCACCCGAAAGTACCAAGCGATGGTTCTCCTTTGTGATGCGACGGCATGCACAGGTAGGCAGCGTGCATTTAAAAGGGTATTCGCCCGGGCGCGACGTGTTTGGGCGGGCCAGGAGGCATCGTTGAAAAGTCCCAAGATGTGTCGTGTGCGATGCAATATGAGGAGGGCGGGCTGCTTGAGGTGGAGTGAGACGCGACGCGGGAAGTGCGGGGTGTCGGAGTTGGAGAGGGTGAGGGAGTGCGAGTGATGGTGGGGTGCAGTTTGCAGACTAGAAGCGATGGTGGGCGGGATGGGAGACATCGTTGAAGAGCGGCGATGCCTGTGGTGTGCGATGCCACGCGGGGAGGGCGGACTGTTAGAGGTGGAGAGGGTAAGAGAGTGCCGGTGCTGGTGGGATGTGGTGTGCAAACTGCAAGGGATGGTGGGCAGGAATGGAGGGATCGTTGAAGAGTGGCGAAACGTGTGGTGTACGATGTGATGCGGGGCGTGCGGGCTGTTGGAGGTGGAGAGCGTGTCGGAGTGCGGGCGATGGTGGGATGGGGTGTGCAAACTGGAAGGGGTGGTGGGCAGGATGGATGGCGTCGTTGAAGAGTGGCGAGAAATGTCGTGTGCGACGCGGTGCCGTAAGTGCGGGGTGTTGGAGGTGTAGTGCGATGCGACGCTGGGAGTGCGGACTGTTGGAGGTGGATAGGGTGAGGGGGCGCGGGTGGAGGTGGAGTGTGGTGTATGAACTGGAAGGAAAGGCGAGCAGGATGGGTCGCATCGTTGAAGATTGGCGAGGCGTGTGGTGTGCGCTGCGAAGCCGGGAATGCAGGCTATTAGGGGTGCAGAGATTGATTGAGTGCTGGTGATGGAGTGTGATGTACAGACTGGAAGGACTGGTGGGCATGATGGCAGGAGTCTTGGAAGAGTGGCGAGACGTGTGGTGGGCAGTGCAATGCAGAGAATGTGTGTCGTTGAAGTTATAGAGGGCGAGGGAGTAGGGGTGATGTTGGGCATGATGGTGACAACTTCAGTCCTTCTACGTACTCTAGAAGGACTATTCATGTACCAGTACGGAAATGTAGTAGACCTACACGGGACGTTCAATGCGCGCAGTGAACGTTCGGTTTAGTATCACTAAGTGCGATTCGCAGCAGTATTGCATTTGAAACTGCGAAAAGTGCAGTTGTAGCGCAGTAAAATTAGGGATGGAATTCCACATGTCGCAGTACGCTGTGCAGTGTATCTAAATCCTGGACTTCCACACGCTGTAGTACATCAACTAGTATTACTCGACCAGGACTTTCAAAAAGTGCTGTTCGAAGTCTAGTTTCACTAGACCTGGACGTCCACTTGGTGGAAGTCCGAATTCAGAACTACTGGA
>JAUKWC010043488.1:0-11286 GCA_032356245.1 Endocladia muricata | reverse complement strand
GGACGTAGGCAGTTCCGAAGAACGTACCGCGGTGGTCTACCACACGATTTGCGGAGCAGCCCTGATGGTGAAGCTCCTTCTGGACAACAGCGAGTGTGAGCGAGCCACACTCTTGTGAGGAGCGAAGGCGGTCTCCAAAGCGTGCAACAAAGAAGTTGAGATCCTTCAGGATAGAGATGATCTCTTCAACCGAGCGTCGGCTGGTAATCCTCTCTACTCCGGCAAGGGAAACTGCGATAGATTGTATGAGGAGGTTGGTCTTACTGGTGTTCGGTTGTGCATCAGGGTGACACAGGAATGGGAGCGAGGGAAGCAAAAGCGCCGGAGCCTCACCAGAATGGACGTTATCACCATAGCGGACAGGAGGTTGTGGGGTGGGTGAAACTCGCGAAGAAGTAGGGATGAGCTCGGCAGGTCGGTGTGTTCGGAAATGACACTTTTGCTCGTGTTTGGAAAGGGAGTACTCGTCGGAAAACGAGTACACGCAGTGCCAGAATATGCGGCGCATATTGAAGGCTACGGAGGATGTCTATAAGGAGAACGGCTGGCCGAAGGAGTGAGAGAACGGAGAGGTAGGATGTTTTCCACGCGTGGAGCTATTTTCTTGTTCTCACTAAGTGCAAGACGGTAGGCCTGATCGCGAGCACTTCCGCATTCATGAAACCTAGTGCAGGTCTCGTGCACGCGGGAGTAGTCAAGGTCGAAGACATGGACTGCCGTTCGACAAACACGCCCGCCATTTCCTTTGTCGAAAAGAGAACATCATGCATTCGCTGACGGGTACTACACCACGAGGCGGGAATCGAAAAGCAGTGATACTGTAATATTACTAATTGAAAGGTTCTCAATATTCCGTACGGTCTAGGGTAAGTTTATCCATAGTATTTTCAATGCATGGCGGCGAATCTGTGGAACGCAAGAACGTGCCAAAAGCCGTATTTGAACCGCAGCGACACGGGGCACTCCCACGCCAAATCTGCAAAGGTACCGTGCAGTCGACAGAAACTATTGAGCGACACTTTTTCCATGTGATGCGACGGCATGCACACGTAAGCAGCGCGTAATCGGTACGGTACACGCACGGGCGCAAATGCTCTCGACGGGATAAGAGACATCCTTGAAGAGTGGCGGGACGTGTTGTGTGCGATACGATGCGGGGAGTGCAAACTGTTGGAAGTGGAGAGGGTGAGGGAGTGCGGGTGATGGTGCGGTGTGGTATACAAAGTGGAGGGGACGGTGGGCGGACCGGATGGCGTCATTCAAGAGTGGCGAGGCGCTAAGTGGTCGATGGGAGGCGGGGAATGCGGGCTGGTCCAGGCGGAGAGGGTAAGGGAGTGCGGGTGACTGTGAGGTATGGTATACAAATTGGAAGGGATGCTGGGTGGGTTGGAAGGCAACTTTCAATAGTGGCGATGCATTTGGCGGTCAATGCGGTGCGGGGAAGGCGGGCGGTTGAGGGTGGAGAGGGTAACGGATTGCGACTGATGGTCGGGCATGTTGGTGAAAACGTAGATCCGTCCAAATACTGTGGAAGGACTATTCATGTGGCAGTACAGAAATGTAGTAAGATGCAACCGGACGTTCAGCGCGCGCAGTAGACGTTCCGTTTAGTTTCAGTAGGTACGCTGCGCATCTACACTTTATGCAGTTCCAAATGCAGCATGACTGCATTTGTAACTGTGACAAGTGCCGTAGTTGAGGAGTAAAACTACGAGTGGACTTCCACACTTCGCAGGACGCTGCGTAGTATTAATGCATCCAGGACTTCCACTGCCCGTATTACAGCAGCAAGTAATACTAGACTCAGACATCCATCTGGTGGAAATCCCGGTGTAGAAATAATAGACTCAGACGCCCACCTGGTGGAAGTCCGGGTCTAGCACTACTAGACCCGGAACTGCAAAATGTGTAGTAGAGCACGGGTATTACTAGGCCTCTTACTGCACTCACTTGAATTCCGCATCCATTTCCAGAAACACAGACGAAGCATCGTAGAATCGATGAAGCATATGAGAGAGCCAAACCTAGCTAACACGAGAGCTGTAACTGGGGAGAGTACAGATCAGAACATGAGGAGTGCATACTAAAGGCCGCACCGATGGCCAGAGTACACAATAGTATTTGCAACACTCCTCACCAGTTGTACGGGTCGGATCATGCAACTCGATGGCAAGTAGACGTGGTGTACAAGAGAGCGGCGATACCCTACAGTTACGACTTCTCGATGGCAAGGGTGGAATGCCTAGTGCCAAATATGGTGTAACTCGTGAATACTGAACTGAAAGCAGAGATCTCGGTACCGGCATACCTGAAGACTACCTCCATAAAGGACAAACTAGGAAAGAGCAGAGTGTGAAGACATTGGCTGTGCAGAAGTGCGGGACGTGATGCACCAGAAGTGCTCCAGCTCAGTACAAACGAAAACTCAGCATCGCGCCTTTCTACGGCTAAAATGGACTGAAAAGAAAGAGTCCGTCACAAAGTTCTGGTCAAGTGTCACCCTCATGTGACGATGGGTTAAACTATGATTCGATTTGGTGCAGATGGCGTTTATCCATGGGCTCTCAAGATCACTGCAATAGTTTCCGCTCAGCGTCTGCTTTTCTGAAAATGGATGCGGACGTACACCGGGTGCAGTATCCCAATAATCCTTCCATTCGTACAGCATATTTTCGAATGCCGTGGAATACTGATTTCCATGGCCTTCGGAAACGTGGAGTTCGTGTAGTGTCAAGCTTTTTCTGGTGGTCGCTGACTGCTGAGAAAGAAAACTGAACTGTCGCGCCCCGCGAACGCTCGCATCCAGTACCCGCAGTTCGTTTCCTAGTACAACGTCCAGGTTATAATGAAGGTTTTGCAGTGCACCGCAGTTCTGCATCTCACCTTGCGTACGTCAATGTCACAAGATGACCTACAGTCTGCCTCACATGGATAAGCTTACCTCGGACCCTTCGTACTCTTAATTGCCTTCAGACGGATTTCCCGCCATTGCAATGAAGACCGCTATGCACAATATGCGCCATCTGCGGCTATAGGAATCTGAGAACTATGCTCGCGGATGTTTGGCAGCTCTGGTTCCCCCAGAATCTTGCTGACGTTATATGGTAAGCGATGACGTGTAAAACTCTGCGCTGATTTCTCGGAAAGTATTGTAAACATAGTGGAACGGGAAGAGGCACTAGCTCATAATCCGCGTAAGATGTGGCACGGTGTATGGATGCTGCTGGACCGCGTCAGCTCATTGCGTGCTATCATAAGACGTTGAACGGTCTGGGGGGGCTCAAATTTAGTGTTTCTGTTCTTCGCATAACGTTTGTATAGTAGAGCCTCCTTTTTGTACGGACACGTCACTGGTTAACAATGTGTGCACGAATTCATACATCTGTCACAGCGTGGTTTGCACCGAAGTGTTTCCATATGCAGCACAACGGTGAGGCCTACAGTCAAGTGCGCATCCTTTCACACAGAACAAAGTTCATCCTACGCTGTACGTACACCTACCCTTATAAGAACGTGGGAAGTACAGACGGCAACACTTCACACTACCCTTGCCGTAGCCACGGTACAGTTGGCCCGTCCAAAACGGGAGGAACAAAGGTTTTCTGTTGAACAGATCTTACACCTATCACGCAAGGCGTAGAAACAACCTCAACCTCGAGTCAACGTCACAAAGAGGTGGTAAACGTGTATACCGCGGCATTGAAAAGGAAATAATGTATTGCAACTACACTGCTGACATCGCGCTACTCCAGAGCTGGGTAAGCCGCGCGCCACGCTACAGTACCTTCTTTCCAGTATGTCGAGTGCGTCTACGTGTACTGCTGATAGTGTGTATATTGTCTGCGTATGTATGTGACGCCGCACTACCGCCGGCATACTAACCTATTAATTGGTTATTGTGTACCTCGGTGCTCACCAAGAGCGCCACCACCTCCAGCATTATATATTATTGAAGTCAGATTAGCCATGTCTAACTGTAAAGATACGAGGGTTTGGCTCTGATTTTTGCGCCCAGCATGTCTTCAGTATTCTAACCCTTTGACTAGCTGTTTGACTATTGTCTAAGATAACCTACCACATACTCGCTCGTTGGAATGTAGCGTTCACGCTCGTTCCGTTTCCCCTTTACATTCCCTAGCTTCGGCTTCTTATCCTCTACGTATCTGTAAATTTATATCTATCGTCCTACCTCTCTGCATCGCCCACCTCGTTCCGTCTCCAATCCCGACCGACTTTCCCCCACGCGTGACAGCTTGCGGGCATACAAAACGCGCGCTAAGGGCCGTCTCGCGTCGCTCCACCACCCAGCTCTTTGAGCTCTCAGAGCCCGTATCCTTGAGATAATAACAACCTCGATATCCATCGGATATTACAACCGGTTTCGAACACGGATGGTGTCCTTTTTTCCTGTGTAGCCCAAACCAATTCCGCTGCTGAAACCTGCTGTAGGCTGAAGTTGCCACCGTTGCTCTGCACGATAAGTCAACTCTAAGATCGGGGAGCTGTCACTAAGGTCAGGCGCTGAGATCTGCACATGGGAGCACACATGGGCAGATGAATGTCGTTTTTCAGATTTAACTTCGCACATCCATCTGCGCTTGTGTTTTCACATTTGCAAATTTGAGCCCCTGTCACTCTTGAAACCACCCTAGTGTATACTTTCATTACTCCTCAAACCTCTGTTTCTTGCTATAGCGGCCTAAAAATCGCCCACTTCTCTCAGCGACGCTTCTTGCGGCGAAGCTGAAGTATTTCTCGGCTGCTATAGCGTGGCCTGTTCTCCGGAACTGGGTAGTGAGCTGGCTTGTAGTGTTTAGGTTTTTCTTACTTCACGCTATTCTGCAACTTCTTCTTGTAGCTACCTAATCTCCCCCATACCAGTCGCAATGTCTATCAAATCCTTGGAGTCATCAGGGTCGAAATTATCATGTCTAGGAGTGACCTCCTCCATGCAACTACTCCCATCCGCGTCCAAGCCTGCAAACTCAACCACGTCCGCGTCGTCCCCGCTGTCCGACAGCTCACATTTTTCATTCTTCCTACGACCAACATGGGCCATCTCACTGGCCGGGAATTGTTGTAGCCCTCTCAGTGCGTACGACACCTGGTCCGGCACACCTTTCCCTTCTCCCATAAAGTACACGTGGTACGGCACCGTCAACTGTTCCGCAATGCCGACCGCATATCTAGTTCCGGCCCGTGTCAGATGCCCATGCCCAAAATACACAGAGTTGGGCGGTACGATGATCGTTTTAATCTTGAAAAACGTCGGCACTGCCACCTGCTCGCTGTCCTCGCCGTCTGCGAATGCGTAGGAATACTCACACACCCACAACGGGAAGCGCACTGCCCCGCTTATAATTGCCGGCAAGCCCAGAATCTCCGCTTTCAATGTCTTGCCAAAGTCATTGCAAGGCGCTTGCTGCGGGCAGACCTTCCCTATAGCCAAAAACCGACCCCTCCTGTTAGATACGAACAACTTCCTGGAGAGCATTTTACTCAGACCGACGTGGGCGGCAACTTGACCCTCTCGCGCGTCCAGCTGATCACGCCTTCTCGAAGGCCACGCCCATTCCCCCATCGATCCGCAAACCTCCATCACCAGGCTCCATGTAATGGTGTGGTGTGCAATTTCTAGCTCCATGTTTACGGCATCCCCCTCGCCTTACCCCTCGTTGACTATCGGGTCCAGCGAGGTCGTATTTGGCCGCTATCCGAGTGCATTCTCTCCGTTGAACGTGCTCGCAACGAACGAAAAGAACTCTTCAACGGGGGAAAGCTTCCACTTGGGCGTAAACATGAGTGGCTCAAGGCTTTTCCGTGGAATGCCGCTGCAGTCAGCGAAATGTTCGAGCCACGTGAAGCCGAGGTGCTGAAGCTCACCTTGTCGCTTCTCAAAGTAGGCATATCCACTACCATAATCCTCAATCCCGTCTGCTACGTCCGTCCAGAAGTGCGTCTCAGGCCGGTTGGGCTTCTAGATGCCCGGAGCGACATCGATACCTTCAAGCTCGATAAACCGCACGTAGCTTCCCATGAAGAACTGAAGCCGATGCATGGCTACAACGTCCTTCATGTCAAGGTATAATGGCCCCCGGTGCTGAATGGATATGTGGATGGGAGGCTGCCAGAGCATCGGGTGCAGGTCTTTCGCCATCCACACCCGCCACTTATCTTGGTCGTGATCTTGCGAGCTGACCTATGCCATATCTTCCTGAGTGTCGGGTGCGTTATCAAAATCTACAATCTCATCCGTATTGCCGACCGGCAGCTAGTCTAGATCTTTGTTGTAGAACATCTATGGTGCCAATTCACATTGGGCCGAGTTCTCCTGGCCGGCTTGGTCTTTTCGGCCTTCTCTGCAACCTCTCAGCTAGACTATCCAGCTGCCCTTTTGCACCCACAAGACTTCCCCCACTGCACAACCTCCAGAAGTCGAGGCGTTGAACGTGAGGAGGGTGCAGCCATTCTCTTGCTGGGGGGCACTTTTGTGGCGGGCAGCACTGCTGGGTTATTCTGCGTGGGGAGGGCAGGCTTGAGTGGAGTTGCGTCGGATGTAGGAGCGCGCCGGGCAGAGCTGCATGTAGAAGGTAGAGGAGATGGGGTCATCACGCGAGCCGGGGTGGTGAGCTTGCTGCGCCCGGGAGCAAAGTGCTCAGCTAGCTTATTCGAAAATCGTGTAGCTGGGGCCGTGTTGGGCTCGTCCGGATCTCTTCAAGGGTGGTTGTCTCACTTGGAGAAACGGCGCATCTGATTTGGGTAGAGCTCTTCGACGGGAATTCGGAGGCGTTTCTGTTGCGCTATCTGAGTCCCCAGAAAGTCGTCAATACACAGGCCCTTCGCCTTGCCATACTGCTCGAAGAGGTCCGGACAGACTTGGAAAACCTGGTACATGCACGAGTAGAAAGGTTTAGATTCAAACTTTTCTTCGTGCTCCCGGCCTGTTGATAAACCGCGACGCGGAAGTCATGCGCAGAGCTACGATTCAAAGGCTCTCAGACCAAATATGTGTAGCATGGAGGTGAGTTATGCGGAGGATCCTAGAGATCCAGGTGCCGAGGGTCAGGTCGCTCCGCACTTTCACGAGGTTCGGATCATCGAGGAAAATCTTGGCTACCAGTACATAGCGGCGGTAGGCATACAGGCCGGTTTCTGGCAGCTGAATGGGTGTGGTCACTGGTTCCCGAGTTCCCTTTGGACCCAACGCGAGTGTGTCCATGTCGTTCTCCACGACGAGAGTTTGCATTAAGTTGACGACATGCATGAGCTAATGGAAGAACGAATTGTCGATACGAACCAGTGTGGTGGAGGTGTTCTTCTTCAACGCGTCGGACATGGCCTACCTATCCATCATGTCACGTCCGTCCTTCCGGCGGACGAGGGCGTACGCTGTGGAGCTTGCGAGCCCGTGCCGTGCAGTATTTTTCCTCATTCAGGCTAAGGACAGCCTGGAGGCGATTAAGGCCGTCCACCATAGCACACTTGAATCCTTTGCGCAACACCGTGCCGTCCTTGATGGTCTCGTCAGCGATATCCGGTGGCCGGGGATTGCCGCACCGTCGCACGGTGACCGACATGACGCTAAGGTCGTGCTTCTAGCAGCACCCAACCACGCTGGCCTGGATGCCGTCGACGGTGGCGTCTGTACTTTGGCGAAGAACGAGCTGCGGCTGTGTGGTCTGCGCAATACATACATCGACCTTGGTGGACTCTTAGTCGGCCTTTGAGACAGTCCGACACGAGATCCGTTGCTCCTTAGCCTCCACGACAGACCCATCAGAGCCCTCAGCGTCGGAAGGCCCTAGTGGTGAAGAGAGGCCGGAGGAAGGGCGGGCTCGGCCTGGCGCGTCCTCGCGCCGGCGCTCGCGTGATGGTGACTCCGATGGCAAGAGTAGCAGGCCTGATTCGGCCCGGAATCCCTTCCCAGTCTCCGACGACTCCACTGCCGGCGACGACATTTCGTGGAGCTACGGCCCTGTGCCCAATGTGAGCGAGTTGCGGGTGGAGGTCGTGATGGGAAGTTTGTCGGTCATTTCGGAAGTACGTCTGTTTCGAGAAAGGATCAACAAAGGGAGTGAAGGCGGAGGGATTTTATAATGGGAAGGCGGAGAAGATGAGAAAGGATCCTTGTGCGGTGAAGCGTGCACGGGTGGCGGTGGAGAATGGCAAGACTAAGAGAAAATGATGTTAGCGCAGGAGGAGGAATGACACGAGGATCACGGAAGGTTGAACATGCACGGTTGGTGGGAATGATCGTCCCGCACAACAAGAAGCAGTTCTGAGCAGGTTGCGATAGCTGGATTTCACGATTGAAACAAATACGAATTTCTCGGGTGGCAGGGATGTCACTAATGACAGGGATTGCGAGTTGCACATGTGCAAATCCATGGGCAGATGGATGTTATTTTTCAGATTGTATTCTGCACATCCCTCTACTTCGGTGCTTTAACGTGTGTAGGCTTGAGCCCCTCTCATTACCGATACTCCCACACGCCCGAAGTAATCTACTTACGTTTCGAAGTGTCGCGAAAGGGGCGCCATTTCTCGTTCCTGTTGTTACAGAACAGGCACGTTAGTGTGTACGCGCATGCCGTGATCCTGGCTGCTGTCCTCCCTGTCCGTAATACTAAAGGCACCACCTTGCTCCCACAACGCGACACCTCGCACCCTCGTGATACCAATACATCGACGCGGTCCTCCCTGCATTCCTCGTTTCGTCCTCGTTTTTCCTCCATATACTTCTCTACTTGCGGTTTTTCTTGCTTCGCTCGCACCGCTCTGCTCCTCTCCGCTTGCATCAGCATCCCTTCCGGGCCTCTTTCTCTCACTACGTCCTCACCGGACTGTAGCCATGCCGCCAACCAAACTTAGCCGGCGCAGGACCGCCGGCGTGTCTTTTGCTTCATTCTTTGCCGTTCTTTCCTCCTCCGAGGTGAACGCAAAGTTTGACGTTACGAAGTTCCAAATGTCGGCCTTACTGCACTTTTTAATCACAGCAGACGAGAAGGCTTCAATGGAGCTCGAGGGAATGACCGCAGTGAAGTGCAAGCAGCGCAAGCCTGGCAGTGACTTCCGCGTTTCTAACGACAGCGACGACCCGGTCTCTCGCGAGCTTTGCAGCTACCAGATGAAGCAGATAAGGTGTGCAGCGCTGCCAATCGGGTTGCTGATCCGAAAAGACAAGAGGATGGGGAAGATCGCGGATGTGGCCCTTAGTTTGGACAACTATGGGGCGTCCCTTGTTGGTGGCACCAAATTCGTTCCCTTGGAGGTCAGGAAAGTTCGGGAAGTAGTTCTGCCAGGAAACTTTCTGTTGGCGGCCCCAAAACCTTCTAGGTTCTGATGGTCATCGACACGATCAACGTTTGCCACTTGAGGCGCGGCAGCAAACATGTACTTGCTTCGGAGAATATAAATCGAACCGGAAATCGTCTCGGGTATGCTCAACAGCTCGGAACTGTGGGGTAGACGAAGTTGGCGAAGGAAGTGAATGGTTCGGATGGCGAGGTGCTCGTCGGAACCTACCTTCTCTATTTCTCCGCGCGGTCAGCAGTTTGTGGCTTTGAAGTCACGCGCTAAGGGCTTTGCACGTATCGCGCTCGAAAAGACGCTGCAAGGGAATGAGGTAGCAAGCATAGAGGAGAGCACGGGCAGTACGATAGAGTGGGGACAAACTGCGGAGAAGGATGCCGCAGGATGGGCGGCTACCAGTCTGCTCTTGCCGGGCGTACAAGCAACCGTCAGAAACGAGATTTTGGACGATATCTGGCACTGCTGGAACTGCCCGTATCTGCACCGCTTTCAGTAGCGCGACCACCACTCCCCCATTGTCTTTGCCGACTTGCGTGGCGATACCTGGCAGGCCTTGGGGCTCCAGCGTGAAGCGTCTGAAAATAGTGTTGCTTGTTCAGAGGTTATTGAGATGGACCTGGAGGTGTCAGATGCCTATTCATAAGACATACGACCGCGTCTTCGTCGGCGGGTGACACTGTCAAGCACCACGCTCAGTGTAAGACTATCCTCGCAGCATCCTCGTTCTTTGTCTTCCCGGCTGAAAAAAGGGATGGAGCTAGACCTGCAGGGTACCGACAACAAAGTCGGCGATATTGTGGGCCACAGTCGGACGGGGCAAGGTAGTCAGGCTTTCCGGTCCACTCGCAACCAATAATGGCCGACGCCAAAAGACCCCATCTATGCCGCACTAGAACCAGCCAATCACATTCGCCTGTCTCCTCCGCCGGAGGAGGAGTCAGACGAGCTGCTTCGCAACGAAATCCATCCACCGACCTGCTTGTGGATTTGCTTGACGGGGTGAAGTCCGACTGCCCTACCCACAGCTGCACATTCCGCGACTTGTTCAACCATCATGCTGGCAACTGGGGTGGATTCCAGGATGGAAAGGTTGAGGTGTTGTTGACGGACCCTCCGTTCAACACGAGAAACTAGCGGGGTGCGCACGACTCTACACATGGTGCTCTTACGTACAAAGACATGGGCGTCTCCATCCCGAAATAGGACGTACTGCTCGTTAAAACTGGCCACGGAACATATATCTGTAGTGGTCTTCAATTCGGCTCGTGGCTTTCGCGAGCCACGCTGTAAAGCATAGAGGTGTGCGAGGAAGCGAGTGAAGAGGCCAGTGCGTCGGGGTAGAGTCAGATTAAGGACCTCGTGTCTAGTTTTGAGGACCAGTGGATGTTCCACGTCCGGTCTCGAGGTCATCGCACGCAAAACCCGGGCATAAGTGGACTTCGCCACGCCCCAGTCACGCAATGGGCTGGTCACATCTGATGGAGCAATATGCCGCTTGATGTGCAGTTCGCACAGGTATGTGCAGTATTACCATGGCGCATGGACGAACTGTAGGGATGGAATCCAGCGGTGGGACCTCGGAGAGGCGGTCAGAAGAGCCAAAGCAGGGAGTCGCATGAAGATGCTCCGACCTGAGCAGAAGAGCATCATCACCGTGAGCGACCTGGTGCTGCAGTATTCGACACCTGGGGATCTTGTGGTGGACGTATTCAGTTTTACTTGCGCGACTGCAAAAGCATGCCTAGAGCTTCCGAAACATCGTCGTTTCGTGGGCTGCGACAAGGATGACGACTACATCGGTCAAGCTATACTGAGCTCGGCTGAGGCGTTTTGCGAAAGCGTTGTGAGCACCACGTGCGACACCGGTGGCTCTCCATGGGTTCCGGACCTTATGACGAGGTACCTGGCCGGCGTGACCCCGAATGTGCCTGCAAGGAGGGGTGGCAACCCTGTGGATGCTCGTGTTGGGAGTCC
>JAUKWC010043477.1:0-11286 GCA_032356245.1 Endocladia muricata | reverse complement strand
AGTCGGGCGGGATGCCGGTGAAGAAACAGTCAATCAGATCAGGGCGCTGGATCTGCGCGTGCTGGCCGTAAGCTCACGGGCCGCACGGCGTCGCGGAGCGACTCGAGCACACACCGTGGGAGCCCGAGCCCGACGGCCATTGGCCCGTGACGCTCCGACCACGGCTGGTAGCTGGCCGCGGAAGCGGGCATCGATCGCGGTTACATGGGCCACATCGATCGGGGAACTTTGAACGTGACGATCGTGAAGGTGTTCCAGATCGACGATGCGCTGGGTGCCCCTCCTTGTGCGTTGTTCGAGGAGTCTTGCTGACAGTGAGCAGGTCGGTTCAGAGTCAGCAGCAAGCGCCGTCGACGTTGCCGATTGACTGACGGAGGGACTGCGCGAGCGCACTTTCGACAAGCGCTTCACCGAGATGGTGTTGGGCTCCAACCGTCCCTCCTCCATTCCGGCGCTTTGTCCGTGATCAGCGTCAGCCAAGCGTCGCGATTGACGAGATCGAACCGACCGGCATTACGAAGGTGGCCGACGATGCCTCTCAGTCGCGGCTCGGCCTCGATGGCTGCATACCACGCGCGTCGCACTCCGTAGGTCGCGTGGCGACGTGCTGCCTGAGGTGAAGACATTTCGTCGGCAGCGCGCTTTGCTCTACCGATGCGATCAAGTCGCCACCTAGAAGTCGCCCGAGCTGACGTGGGAGCAGTCGCCGGGTCCTAGATGAAAGACTGATCGTCTCGCAGCATCGCTGTCGTAGGATGCCAGTCGTACCGGTCGGCTCTTGTAGTCAGCGGACTGGCCGGAAGTGATCAGCGCGATCGTGCTGATGTGCTTGAACCAGTCCATCGACCTGAGCGACTCCTATCGCTCTCCGATGATCAATCTAGAGCTGCAATCTGAGGAAACGCCGTGAAATCATGCCGCTGGTTGTCACTGGCTTTTGTCGTCACCTGCGCTCACGGACAGAGCGCCGATGAACCTATCACTGTCCTGACTGAAGCGCCGTCCTCGGCTGTTCAACAGGTCTACTTCGAGACGCTGACGACAGCTCTTCTCGAGTCCGGTTTCGATATCCGAAACGAGACCGGACCCATTCCGGTCTCCAGAGGTGATCTGCGCAAGATCGTGATGGAGTCAGAAGCCACGCTCGGGCTTTCAATACTCCAGGACCATGTTGGCGAAGGAGACACGGCGGCAGCCTTGTTGTCCGCGCCCGGCAGTTTTTCGTCGCTGAGCGAGCAGCGCGTGGCCCAGCGTGGAGTGATCGGTGACATGGCAAGAGATGAGATCGCTCAGAAGGAAATCTTCGCGCTGCGGCTTTGGTCGCATTCCACAAATGCCTTGATCAGCAAGGCTACGCTGGCGTCCATTGACGACTTCTCCGGAGCCAAGATCATCACGGGGGATCCGTACTCGGTAACCTTCGTCACCGCGCTCGAGGCTGCTCCAGTGTCGCTTGCTTTCGCTGAGACCTTCACCGCCCTGCAGACTGGCATCGCCGAGGCGGTGGTCTTTCCGCAGGAGGGCTTGAACGACTCCACACTGTCGGAGCTCGAAGGAGGCACGGTCGTGCCGGAATACAAAATGAACGTCGGCGCGACCTTCGCATCGAGACAGTGGTGGACCTCGCTCACCGCACCGACCCAGCGCGCGCTACTCGATGCGCTCGACCAAGCCAATCTTGCTGCCGGAGACGCTCTGCAAGATCAGATCGATCAAACGCGCGAACGCTCGGAAGAGCGAGGGGTTCAGTTCGTGTCTTGGGAGGCTTTCGACGCCGAAGAAGTGAGGCGAGCCGTGGGGGACGCTGTCGTTGATGGCGTTGGGGGAAATGCCGAGCCGATTCTTCAGCTTCGCGATGATATGTTCGAGTTCGATGGCGCGAGTCTTCGACAGAATTCAAGTAGCGGACGAGCACCAGCGACAGATGTCGGACGCGCAGAGCCGCTGCAGTCGAACGCTCGAGTCTTCTTCGCCTCCGACAGGCGACTCGACGACCCGAACACGGGGTTGCTCTCCGACCGGTTTGCGAACGCCCTGGAGATCCCGGCTGTCGTTCGATGCGGCGAACTCGTTCCCTCCCGCGAGGGTGTCATCGGTGAGGTAATCGAGCCACCGGCGCTCGTGGGCGGAACAAAGCTGCACGAACGGTCGGCGGATTGCACCGCTCTGGTGGCGGCGGCTTTGTCGGAGAGCGGCGGACACTTGGTAGTGTACATCCATGGCTACAGGAACGACTTCGACCTGGCCATGAGAACAAGCCTCGCCTTCGCTCGCGACTCGGAGATCGAGGGCGTGGTTCTGGGATGGACCTGGCCCTCCGCGGCATCGCTTGGAAGTTACGGGTACGACGCGGACAGCGTAGCGTGGAGCCAGCCCAACTTCTTCAAGTTCATCGCGCAGCTGCTCGACGAGGAAGCCTTGAAACGCATCGATTTCATTGGACACAGCATGGGTACACGCCTGCTCGCGTTCCTGATGCGCGATGAGTGGATAGATAGACCGTCAGCCGTGGTGCTCGCTGCCGCTGACGTCTCCCGCCCGATACTCGAGCAGGCTGTGGCTAGCGCGCCCACCGCCGACGTTACTGTTCTCGCGACCGAGCGCGATCGAGCGCTTTTTGTGTCGAACGGAATCCATAAGGCACCGCGGGTGGGACGCGCTAATCCGCTGTTCCTTCACGAGAACGTTGACACCATCGATCTCAGTGCCTTCGATCAGTTTCTTAGCTTGAACCACCGACACGCCTTCGAGACGCCGGAAGTTCTGGCCGATCTGAAGGCGCTCTTCGATGGAGCTTGGAGTGCGGAGGAGCGCGGTCTGCTTGTCGAACCGGGACGTGATGACCCTCCAATCGATCACTTCGTAATTCTTCTTGACGAGCGATCGGTGGTGGGCGTACTGCCTAATGACAGGTGAACCCCTTTCCCCCAAGTCCAGATCCCGGATGTGCGATGCCTGTGTTCACGAATCCACTGAAGTCCTAGAGGTGATGCTGGATGCCAAGCTCGGTTGAGCGTACAGCGTTCGCCCATAATTCCGCTCCTCGATATTTCCCGCCTCGACAGCGCACACAAGGACGCATTGATCGTGTCCGCGTTCGAGCAGATCAACCGCCTCGAGCAACGCCTCCTCGAGCTCGGAGCTCTGCTGGGGATGAACAACGTCACCAGCTCGAAGGCCCCTCGAGTTCGTGTACCTTTGCAGAATAACTTCAGCTGTCGCGGAAAGCGTGAACCGGATCGGGCGATCGATCGCCTTCGGACGAGCGCCGCTAAGCCGGGCGTTAGTCGTCAAGATCGGGCGCACCGGCCGAGCGGTATAGTGAGGCGAGGTCGGCTTGACGTGGTCGAAAATTCTTCGGGAACGTGTAACCGAGGGAGTATCGACGTCAGGGAAGACCGAACAGCCTCCCCCATCGACCGTGCAACACGGAAACGTTCGGTATGCAATCGATAAGCTACGCCTTTTCTTTCCTGATAATTCTTGCGCTCGTCGGCTGCGTCTCAAGTTCCGACGACGACAACGACGACAACGGTGAGGTGTCTTCGCCTGTTATGGACGTCGGCGGCTCTTGGCTCGGCTTCATCGCCCCGTCGGAGGACGCGCCCGAGATTGGGCCCTCGAATGCCCTCGCTTACGAACTCGAACTCGGCCCGGAAGTGAACGGCGTGTACGAAGGAAGCGCGCGAGTGATCGACGTCTCGGACGAGCTTACCTTCCCGTACAGACGTTTCGACGTACGAGCGAGAGTCGAGGAGGGCCGCCTTCTCGTCGAGCAACTCGAGTTCGAAACGACCGGGAGCAATTTGCGCTCGGCCGTCGATGCGAGGAGTCTCGAGTGCGAGCGAACGCTGACGCTCGCGATTGATGAGGACGGCGAAGCGCTCACGGGGATGTGGGACTCGCCTGAGTGTGGGCGCGGCGACGTCACTCTCGAGCGCCCTCCGGAAGAACCAGAAGAAGAACAGTCGTCGCTGTGGCACGAGCAGCTGCCTAACTGCCCGTGTCGGCTATTGGACGCCCTCGCCGGAGAAGCCGCCGAGGATGCCGGAAGGCGCGCTGGCACCTGGTCATCGATTAAGCGCGCCGGCGGCATCGTCGATCTGCTAACCGCTTATCACCCGGGTGCGAGTTTCGAGGTGCGCTGGTCGTTGGACGAAGGCTCAGGCTCGGGTCAGCAATGTACCTACGACGCCGATCGTCGCCTCATCACCGGCGGCCTGGGTGCCGGTACGCCCGATTTGATCGCGCCTCGCGGAGCGCACCTGGATACATTGCGTCACCGGCGGGTCGACGTGCTGCCCTTCCGAGACGATGACCCGCGAACCCGGATCAGTTGCGCGACCTACCTCGAGCGGCGCCCTCCCAACGTGGGGGATTCCTGCGATGCACTAGTAATCGGCGCTCTGCCGTCAGAGGAGAATGATAGGACCTGCAAGCAGCTCATCGACGACGGGCTCGTCACCGCCGACGATTCGTCCTCGAACGATCTGGTCGAGCTGGAGGACGATACTCTCAGTCCCGTCCCCGCCTCGTACAATGACCCCCACCTCGTCACGATCGACGGCGTCGGATACGACTTCCAGGCCGTCGGCGAGTTCGTGCTGGTTGAGTCCACGCTTCCCGGCCTCGTCATACAGGCCCGACAGGTGCAGTACGGCGGGGTGGGGAGCGCGGTCTCGGTCAACGCCGGCTTCGCCTTTGACGTGAGCGGTAATGAACTCTCGATCGTGCTGTCCTCCGACCGATCGCTTTTCGTCCACGTAGACGGTGAATTGCAGACGGCTGGGGAGCTCGTCGAGTTTTCCGGGGGCGGTGCTATCCGGCAGGAGGGGTCGCTCGTCAGTGTTTTGTGGCCAGACGGATCGATTGCCGCAATTGTTAACCGCGGCCAGTTCCTGAACCTCTCGCTGGCGTTAGCCGAGAATCATGCCGGCGAAGTCTCGGGCCTGCTCGGAAACTTTGACGGCGAGCGCGCGAACGATCTGGCCACCCGCGACGGTCAGGACCTCTCAATCCGCCCCGACGCGGATGTGCTGTACGGCGCGTTCGCCGAAGGATGGCGCGTGAGTGATGAGACGTCGCTGTTCGTCTACGCTGAAGGGGAGTCGACGGAGGATTTCACCGATAGGCTCGTGCCGGGACGGGTCGTCTCGATTGACGACCTCGACGAGTCACAGCGGCGACGAGCGAGTGCGATATGTACCGCGGCGGGTGTGACTAAAGGGCTCTTGTTCGACAATTGTGTGCTCGATGTCGGGCTCACGGACGAGTCCGACTTCGCTCCCGCTCTCGCCGACGTGCAGGACGCGCTCGCGGAGGAGCCCGACGCGGCCGAGATTCGTGGCGAGATCGACGTGCCGACACTTCTGTGCGGGACGCGGCCCGGCAACGAGATGCGAGAAGCCCGCTACGAGGGTACGTTCACCAACCCGGATTCTGGGGTGTTGTGGAACGCCACGCTCGATCTCGGCAGCTGCGACAACGATGTCGTCGGCTCGATGCGGATCGTCGGCGACGGACGCTTTCAGCGCCGTCGATTCGTGGGCACATTGGAACAGGGCACGATCTCGCTTGAGGCAGGATTTCCCGTCGACTTCGACGGACTGCCCGCCTGCCGCGACATGACGATTTCGCTCGTTGAGTCCGGAACCGCATTGACCGGCAGCTGGGAGGCGTCGAACTGCCCTCAAGGAGGCGCGATCGACCTCGAGCGCATCGACTCGGTCGAACCGGCCGCCTTCCTCGGCACATGGTCGGGTATCGCGACGCAGGGCCTACAGACCTACCCGGTGCTCATTCAGCTCGCTTTCGACGACGGTTACACGAGCGGCACGATCGACTACCCGACGCTGCCGTGTAGCGGCACGCTCGGACCGGGGCAGTTCGACGGGGCAACACTTTCGCTCCCGGAGGCTCTGACGTCCCCCGGCTCGTGCGCGCTCGACGGCACGGTAGACCTTCGCGCGATCGATACCGACTCGCTGTCCTACGAGTGGTACGGCGAAGGCAGAGGTGTGAGCGTGACAGCCACCCTCACCCGCGAGCGATGATCTGCGAGTGCGTTCGGATCAGCCGACTTGCCTGTCCGGTCCCGGCGGTAGTCGGCGGTAGCACCTTCTTTGCTCTGGCCTTGAACCGAACATAGAGGAGACGCTGCAACGGGTCGGATGGACCTCGCGATCGTAGTGGGAACCAAGGCAGTCGCAGCTATCGCGGCTCATTTCGATCTGGTCTTGCCTACTACGCTTGCCAGTCGCATCTACTTCGGCGCGATCTGGCTATGAGGTGCTCAATCAGCGCACAGCGAGTGATCGACGGCAACGACCAGCGTGGTCGTGCCGACACCTCCGCCACGGTGCCACGAACCATCGAGTGCGTTCCCGCGTCACACTGGCGTCGGTACGATGACTACCAAGTTGATTCGGGAGAAAGCGGAACCGTTCCAGCGCGGTATGTGCGAGCGGCGCTCTGGGAGCGAGGCCGAACAGCCGTACCTGTTCGCTAGCGCTTGACCAGGCGGCCGTCGTACGGCGAGTCGGGCGAGGTCGACTCGCCCAAGTCGACGTTGCCCAATCCGTCAAAGCGAAAGCGGATGAACTGAGCACCGGAGAACGATGTGAACTCGCCGATACCGTGAATCTCACCCTCCGGTAGCTGAGCCGGCAGGGACATGGAGGCGTCGACGGGGTAGACAGGATCGGCAATCAGATCGAGATCGCCGAAGTAGGGCGCGAACAGATCGCCACGCACGGGACCCGTACCCGCGCATTCGGGACTGTTGGTCGCTGATTCAAGTTGGCTGGACGCGAACTCTCCTCTGAGCTCGCAGAGCGGACCATTGGGAATGGTGGCGGGGTAGCGCGTCGTGGCAGCGAGCTCCACCTCGAACGTGCAGCTCGCCGCTGCCGGATCACTATCGTCTGTCGTTCTTCCGAGGTACGTGATCTGACCGTCGTAGAGACCTTCGAGCTCACGGTAGTACGGCGCAGCGCAGGAGAAGATGTTGCCGCCAATCTGAGAGCCGCCCGGGTTGAAGGTTTCCCCGTCGTTCAGCGTTGTCGGAGGTGGGCTGTCCGATGTCTCCGGAGCGTTCGACATGAGTGCCGGCGACTCGCCTCCACCTCCCCCACAACCGGCGAGCAAGGTGAGCGTGAGGAGGAGCGTGGGAGTGGATACTTGCATCATGCACTTCTCGGTTGTCGACACGCGGGAGTCCGGCAACAGATGTTACCCGTGCCCAGGATGCGCGGGGGGAGAAGCGGCGCGTCTACGTCCAGAACTGCAATGTCGAACGCCGTGCCAGTCACCCAGAGAGTTGGCGGTACCGGCGCATCGAGTGAGCCAAGGCCGAGTTCGAATACGGCGTATGTCGTGACATCAGAAGATGGCTTCGACGTCTCGTCAATGGACTAGCGCTGCAAGAGTCACCCCGAAATCGTCGGCACCACCCTCGAGCAACAGATCCGCGATGACATTCCCCATCGGGTCGTTCGGCAGAGCGAAGAGGAGGTCCCGCTGGGGGTAGTCGTGCTCGTCGAACCTATCTGGGCGAACATGATCGGGCGCCATCTTGAAGTACCAGGGCAGCTTGAGCTCTTCCATGACCTCCCGAAAGCTCTCGCAGAACCCCGCATCATCTTCTGTCCGCACGACTCTAAGTCGCACACGGAAGCCTTTCACGGCTGCCGGGCTGACTTGGTAGCGTAGACACGGTCCATGAAGGACTACCGGAAGGCCAAGCTGGCTGGCCATCAGTCGCGCGGCTGCAAACCGATGAGATGCGCCGCCGGCCGCGAAGTACACGCGACGTTCCCAGGCGCACTCCGAAAACCGAACTTTGGTGTCGTGTCGAATGCTCTTCATCAAGCAGTCGATAGCCTTGGGCGAGTTCTTGAAGGTGACGCACTCGCGCAGCTCTCTATTTGGGATGTAGGGGCTACGAGCAAGGCAGCGTCGTATGCGCTTGTCATCGCGAGCGAACGCCTCGAGCGTCGAGAACTTCGTTAGGTCACTTCGCGAATTGACGATGCCGTCCACGTTCCGGATGTCATA
This sequence comes from Endocladia muricata, assembly GCA_032356245.1. Classification (NCBI taxonomy): domain Eukaryota; phylum Rhodophyta; class Florideophyceae; order Gigartinales; family Endocladiaceae; genus Endocladia; species Endocladia muricata. The sequence continues at coordinate 3,231 of JAUKWC010043477.1, read as the reverse complement.
CGAGCAGATCTGCAGCGCGTCGCTCGTAAGAAGCGCTTCGTGTTCCGGAACTCGCAGATCCGATCCCGTTCCGTCAGACGCGATTTCTTTCCAGCAGGGGGCGGACAGCCATTCGCACCAAGAATCGAAGGTCAGCGGCGCGACAACCGGTTGCCGCTCGAGGGGATTGCACGACGGTGACGGGACGTCGAGCGCCCGGATAGCGGCCCGGACTTGGGCTTGGAAGCGCTCAGCCCGATATTGCGCTAAGCGTCGGTTGAGAAAAAACATTCTGTTCGCAAGTCCTGATCAGGGGAGAGAGGACGCGGATGGCGCACGCATTCTGTCGAACTGCGCGATCACTCCGTGTCACCTGCGCGAATTGGTGCCCGATGTCTCATGCTGCGAGCGGACGATGAACTTCTGCCTCTCGCGAGCCGCTGACCGGCATGCGAATCGCCCAGGGGAACGGCGGCGAACCGCTCCGCTCGTACTGGTACACCCGAACGGGTGGAAGGTTCCTCCGGTCGTAGAGAGACCCGAGTCGAAGTATCAGACTGGAGGATGCGGCGAGGAACAGGTCGATCTCACCGACCCCTGACGCCGAGAGATTGAGCAGCATGTCCATGAACTGTCGTCCCAACGCTTGCTGCTTCACGAGGGACCAGTGGCCGTCGGTCGAGAAGGAGTTCATTCGCATCTCGACGATCGCCGCGCGGGGTAGAGTCTTTCTGACGCCCTCGATGTCTATTCGATAGGAGCCCGACACGCACAGCGCGACCGACGTACCTGAGGTGATCTCAGGTAACGGATCGATCGTGAAGCGCTCTCCGTCGTCGTCGGCATCGAGTTCGCGCCAACGCTGCTCGTACCGGTCCCAGTCCATGAACTGGATTCGGCGCTCGTCGTCGAGGAGGATGCCGGCGAGGAACGTGAACGGTACGGGCGCCATCGCACCAACGGTAATGGAGACGTCGGTCGCGGCCCGTTGACCGACTGTCTGGACGATCCGGTCGGGAAGCGTGAGGAGCTTCTGCAGCGCGCGGTCGGGATGCGTGATGTCGCCGTCGTACAGCGCCTCGCGAAGATCGACTGAGATGTCGCGAGGCATCACGACATCGCGAGCCAGATGGTCGGCGAGAGGAGAGCCGGGAATCTGGCGCAATCCCCGTATCTCGATCGCCAGGTCATGCCGCTTGTCGGCACGAACGCGGTCGATACGACGGTCGACTACCATCATCCGGATGCTGAGACATACGATGACGAGCCCGGCAACAAAGAGAGCCCCCCGCAGGGTCGGCAGGAGCCATCCGAGCGGAGGCCCTTCGCCTGCCGGTGTGGACGTGTCGGTTGGCGAAGGAAGAAGCCCGATCAGGCCTCCGAGGATCAGATCCCAGACACCCTCGATCGCCGCGGCGATCATAAACATCGCTCCTACTCCCAGCAAAAGCGCCGGCACGGAACGAGGCCGCAGATAGAGCCTCGCGAGTTCGAACAACCTGTCGGTGACCGTGCTCATGCGATTCGGACCTCGAACGGACCGCTACGAGCGACGAGGTAGCCGCTCTTCACGATGAAGCACTCGATGGTGTGAAGCCCCCGGTAGAGTGTCGACTCCTTCCTCGACAGTTGATCACGGTCCACATAGCCACGATCGAAACCTCCGCGGAGGCCCCCTGCGCGTTCGGCGTCTTCGCCGGTGTTCACCACCTGCCAGAACACTTCGAAGGGCGGCGGCACATTGGTACGGGCCTCGAACGCGAGCGACGCGTTCTTCGGCAGAGCCGCTTCGCCGCTCCGGTATCGCGTGTGACGGAACCCGTTGCGACGGACTTCGGCGCTGTCGACGAACACTGACCCGCTTCCGTCCACAGGCCAAGACGCGGGTTTGCGGTGCGATGGCCATCCAAAGGACCACGGACTCCGCCCTGCCCATGATGGCGCTCGCTGTGGAGTGGATGCGGATCGCAACGCGTTCTTGCCGAAGCGGGAACGTACGAACTCGGCGAGTTCTTCTGGGTCGCGGAGCTGTCCGAGTCGAGCAAAATCCTGACAGGCCTGCGCGTGCCATGAGAAGAACGCATCTCGTCGCTCGGGATGGTCCTTCCAGCGATCTGCGAAGTTCTCTGCGGGGTTGGAGGGGTTCGCGATCACATCCTCACCATCGTGCCCACGCTCGATGAAGAGCGGCATCTTTGAGAGGACGCTCTGCAGCGTCGCAGGTAGCGACGTCTCGTTTCCGTAGGCGTGCGCTGCGAGCGTGGTCAGGATGATCGACACCGGCTTGTCGTCGCCGCGATCGGCGAACATGATGTCTCGATGTCGCTTGAAAAGTTGTATCGCCTCTTGCAACGGAGTACGCACGCGATAGTGAGGGATCTTCGTCGGATCGGCTCGTTCGCGAATCGCGATGCCGTCCCGTCTCGACTCGAACGCCAGCTGCATTCTGGTGTGGAACCAGGCGGCGTAGCCCTTGGGATTGCTGAGCGGCCAGTGATCGGTGATGCGCTCGAAGTCGGAGTCCGTCTTGTCCGTGATCGCGATCGACGTCTCGACGTAGTCCTGCCCGAGCTGCTGGCTCTCGCGTCTGCCTCGAGCCTCGTCCACGTCGGGTGTCGCGGGTAGGCAATCGAGATGAAAGCGGGCCGAATCGGCGTAGTTCAGCGTCCAGCAACGCCGCCCTTCTGACGGCGACTGCATACTCTTGGACGCTGCGTAAGAGCACACCTCCTCTCCTACCAGTTCCTTGAGTCGAGCTTGGCTCTCTTGGCGCTTCGAGTGGGCGACAAGACAGACCAAGTCGGCGTCGATCTGATCAGTCTCGATCATCGGTCGGATCGCGAGACCGAGGGCGAACGAGCCCTGCAGGTAGACGATCGGTTCCCGAGCACGGATGGTGGATGCCTCGCGGAGTAGCCATGCACCAAGTGACTGACACGAACGCTGGACCGAATCGCGTTCGCTATTTGTAACTTGCAGCGACTCGACTACGTCGTTCAGAACGACGGTGGACTGGCGGGACATGGATGCGAGGGAAAGAAGTTCGTTCTTGTTGAACAACATCGTCGTGTTCTCGTGCCGAGAGTCGGAACGGCCGTTCGTACATTGTAACTACTCAGGTCCGGTCGCCTGACGCGGTGCTGGACAGCGCCACCAGCTCGCGATAGCGTCCGCGCATGGACGCCCTACCCGATCTCTCCACGCTCGATCACGCGCAGAAGGATGCGCTGATCGTGGCGCTGTGGAACGTGG
>JAUKWC010043466.1:0-11287 GCA_032356245.1 Endocladia muricata | reverse complement strand
GCCGATGAAGATGGCGAACAGCATGGCGCCGATCATGAAGACGCCGATGATTTCGGGGCTCATACCGGCCACCTCCCGTTGCGCACCGCGTACCAGCTCTTGAGGATCTCCGACACGCCCTGCAGGATCAGCAGGCCGACGCCGATCGGGATGGCACTGCGCACCGGGCCGAGCAACGGCATCCAGGCGGTGTCCATCGCGCGCTCACCGCGCGACCAGGCGTTCCAGGCGTACTCCGCGCCGTAGTAGAACAGCGCGATCATGCCGGTCATGAACAGCACGATGTAGAGCACCAGGTCGACCAGGCCCTGGGTGCGGGCCGACCAGTTGCGATAGAGGAAGTCGGCACGGATGTGCACGCCGCGCGACAGCGCGTAGGCGGCACCGAGCATGAACATCGCCCCGTACAGCATGCGACTGACGTCGTAGGCCCACAGGGTGGGCGAGGGCTGCACCAGGCTGGGCGAGTCGGCGTCGCTCATGATGCGCCACAGCTCGGGCAGCCACAGCGTCACGTCGGTGCCCAGCTTCCTGACCATGACCTCGTAGACCATCGCCAGGCACAGCGGCACCACGAACCAGGAGACCAGCTTGCCGACCCACAGGTTCAGCGTGTCGATGCCACCGATGATCGCGCGGTGCACGCCCGGCATGTCATCGGGAAGCTGCCCGGGGGCGGCGCTGCGTCGCTCGGCGATCAGCTCGTCGGCGATCTCCAGCTTGGCGGGGTCGACGTCTTCGGCCATGACGGTGTCGGGATCAGGGAGCGAACGGTCCGGCCGGCGCCGGGCGCCGCGGAAAACCGGTCAGGGGAAAGGACGCGGCCCCCGTGCGGGGGCCGTGGATCCGCTGCCGCGCGAAGCGCCGGCGAACGGCTACTTCAGGCTGTCGGCGTAGGCGGTGCCGAGTGCGGCGTTCGAGGTCTGCGAGCCCGCCCAGAACGGCACCGCGACTTCGGCGAACGCCTTCATCGAGTCCCACACCTCGGCGAAGAACTCGTTCTCGGCCGCGTTCTTCTCCAAGGAGGCGTTGGCCGCCGCCATGTACTCGGTGAAGTAGTCGGCCGGGGTGTCGTGCAGGATCACGCCCTCGTTGTCGACCAGATCCTTGAGCGCCTTGCCGTTCTCGAAGATGCGGTAGCTGATCGAGCGCGACAGCGAGGCATCGGCAGCCACTTCCATGGCCTTCTGCTGCAGCGGGGTCAGGCTGTCCCAGACGTCACCGTTGATGTACATGTCGGCGTTGACGACCACCTGGTGCAGGCCCTGCAGGTAGTAGTGCTTGAGCACCTTCTGGAAACCGAACACGCTGTCCGGCTTCGGGCAGCACCACTCGGCCGCATCGATGGTGCCCTTCTCCAGAGCCGGCAGGATGTCCGGCCCGCCCATGGCGACCGCGGCGACACCGATGTCGTTGTAGGTCTGGCCCGGAATGCCCGGCGGTGCGCGAAAGCGCAGCTTCCTGAAGTCGTCCATGGTCTCGATCGGCTGGCTGAACCAGCCAAGTGCTTCGGGCCCGACCGGTTGCAGCATCAGACCCTTGACGTTGACCCCCATCTCGTCCCACAGGCGGTCGTACAGTTCGCGGCCACCGCCGAACTGGAACCAGGACAGAAAGGCGATGTTGTCGATGCCGACACCGGCGCCGGCGACCGGGGAGCCGAACAGCATGGCGGCGGGGTGCTTGCCGGACCAGTAGTGGGTCCAGGCGAAACCGCCGTCCAGCAGGCCCTTGTCGACCGCATCCAGGATCTCGGTGTTGGGCACGACAGCTCCGCCGGGCAGCACCTCGATGATCACCTCGCCGTCGGTCAGCTCCCTCACGTTCTCCGCGAAGTCCTTGACCATCACGATCTCGTCGGACTTGTCGGCCAGGACCGACTGGATCTCGATGGTGGTGGCCGCCTGCGCGCTCAGCGACAGCAGGGAGGTGGTGGCCAGCAGGCCGGCGGCCAGGGTGGGGAGCGAGCTCGTCCGGTGGCGTGGACGCCAGGGGGGCATGGTGGGCATGGGGGGGTCTCCAGTGGAAATCGTCGGATCGTCGGGAAAGGGCGTGACGCTGCAAGCCTGGGTCGCCGCACGGGCCTGTCGAACCGCCACCGCGCGTTGCCACGCGAGGCAATCGGCCCGGACCCACCGGCAACGATCTGTCACTACACCGTTTCCGGATAAGCAACAGATCGAAGGCTCTCACCCGCCCCGTTACATGTCAATTCTGCAACCACATGTATCGCTTGTGGATGCCCACGAACTACTTGTGCTTGCAGGTCCGTCCCGGGGGCAAGATTCCTGCCCGCGCGGGTCTATCCGAGAAAGCGGAGATCGCCGTCGGGGAAGTGGGACAGGGTCGGCAGGACATCGTTCACCTGAGGATCGGTGAGACCGACCCAGCGCAGCAACGTGGCGGCGTACTGCACCGCCGACAGAGTCGGCAGTACCCGGCCGTTGTTGACCGCGTCGGCCCCCCGGATGTCCAGCTCCGGCAAGGTGCCGTACACCCGCCCGCCACGCACCGCACCGCCCATGGCGAACAGGTGGTTTCCCCAACCATGATCGGTGCCGTCGCCGTTGGCGCTCAGCGAGCGGCCGAAGTCCGAGGCGGTGAAGGTGGTCACCTGCTCGCTCAGCCCCAGGCCATCGATCGCCTGCTGGAAGCCTGCCAGCGCCCCTGCCAGTTGGTCGAACAGCACCGGCATGTCGGCATTCTGCTTGTCGTGCACATCGAAGCCACGCATGCGCACATAGAAGATCTGGCGTCGCATGCCGAGCTCGGGGTGCAGCGCCATGACCTTGGCGACCATGTTGAGCTTCGCCGCCAGGGTGTCGCTCTCCGGATCGTGAGGAATCGGTTGCCGGTCCGGATCCTCCCCGAAGCGGGTCGCCAGTGCCGCCCCCAGGGCGGTGGTATTGGTGCGCGCCTGACGCTGCAGCTCGGCGTACCCTTCGGCCAGCACGTGCGACTGGGGTGCCGCCAGCACCGCCTCGAAGGCCTCGCGCCGCGGGCGCTCCCAGTCGTTGCCGCCGGACATGCCCGCATAGGACACCACGCCGCTTTCGCGCAGGCTGAACGGCCGGCGTCCCACGCCCGCCTGCCAGGCGTTGGCGCCGGCCAGCGAGATCGAGGTCAGGTGCTTCGCCTGGGCGGCGTTCATCAGGTGGTTGGCCGCCAGCGCGCCCCAGCCGTCCTGCCCGCGGCGTCGGCCCTGCAGCTGCTGCCATTGCACCGACTGGTCGGAGTGCGAGAACAGCTGGGTGGGCAGGGCGACCGCGCCGGCCTCGTACTGTTCGCGCGTGGTCGGTTCGACCAGGTTGCCGACGTTGGCGATCAGGGCCATCCGGCCGTCCTCGAACAACGGACGCAGCGCGCCGGCCGACGCGTGCAGCCCGAGCGCGCCCTGCTCGCTGCTGGCGGCGGTGAGTTCCAGCAGGTGCGAACGGGCCAGTGCCAGCGTGCCGCGCGAGCGTTCGTAGGCGGCGTACTCGGCATTGCCGGTCGGCACCGCCAGGCTGAAGCCGTCCATGCCACCGTCCAGGTAGACGCATACCAGCGCGCGGTAGTCGCCGCTGGCATCGTTCAGCGCCGCCGGCCCGTGGTCGGCCGCCAGTGCCGCCATCGGTCGGCTTCCCAATGCCAGTCCGGCCCCGCACAGGGTGCGCGCGCCGAGGCGCAGCAGGTGTCGTCGTCGTCTGTCGGTCATGGCTGCCGGTGCTCGAGTGGCGTTCAGAACTGGATGGACGCCTCGGGGGCGGTGGCGATCAGGAAGATCGCTTCGCTGACCCGCAGCGAGGCGTTGTCGGCGTTGCGGCGCGACAGCATCAGCTGACGCGCTGCATCGCGCAGCGGTGCGGACATGCGTCCGCCCAGCATCACCATGTCCAGGTGATCGAGCAGAGCCTCCAGATCGGCGGCCAGACCCACCTCTCGGGTGATGTCGATCGACACGGTCTGGCCGCTGCCACCGGACTTGTAGTTGTGATTCCACAGGCTGGCGCCGGTCAGCCTGCTGGTCAGCGTGATGATCGAGGTCTCGTCCAGGATCTCGAACTCCGGCGACAGCAGTCCCGCTTGCGCCACCACGCCCGGTTGGCTGAAATCGGGGCGGTAGAAGTTGAACACGCTGGGCGCGTTCAGCGGGGCCTGCGCCAGTTCGTTCTCGGCCCAGCCGTAGTTGAAGCCTTCGGGAAAGCGTTCCGGCCGGAAGGCACGCCAGAGCTGCGTCACGCGCAGCAGCGGCTCGCGCACCTTGCCGAAGGTGGTCGGCTGCGTCAGGTGACCCTCGCGTGCCTCGCGGTGCATGAAGATCGCCTTGATGGTGCTGCCCAGGTTGCCGCGCTCGCCGGCCGCGTTGCTGTCGAACACCGCGGCCACATCGCGCACGTAGTCGGACGAGGGGTTGCTGGTCACCAGCCGCTGGATCAGTTGGGAGACGATGAACGGAGCCACGTTGGGATGCGCGAACACGTTGTCCAGCGCCATGGTCAGATCCTGCTCCGCGCTCTGTCCGCCCGGCAGCACCACGCCGTCCAGAAGCAGTTTCTCGCCGCGATCATGGTGTTCCTGCCAGGCACGCATGGGTGTCAGGAAATCCTCGTTCTTCGGCCACATGAATTCCTCCGCATTGGAGAAATGCCAGCCGGTGAACACATGGGCGAACCCTTCGACCACGCGCTGATCGTAGGTCGGCAGGGGCACGCCCTCGGCGTCCAGCTGCGGGCGTCCGTCAGCGTTCAGGCGCTGCGTGCCGATGCTGAACAGCTGCAGCAGTTCACGCGCGTAGTTCTCGTCCGGGCGGATATTGCTCTCAGGGTCGGGCTTGCCGTTTCCCTTCATGCTCAGGTAGTCGCCCATCACCGGATTCAGCGTGATCGCCTCGATAAGCTGGCGGTAGTTGCCGAAGGCGTGGCGCAGCAGCAGGTCGTAGTAGTTGGCCAGTCCCTCCTGCTCGCCGCCCAGTCCGCTGCGGCCCGAGACCACGAAGATCTGCGACAACGCGAAGGCGACACGCTGGCGCAGCTGGTCCTCGGCCATGAGTGCCTGCTGCCACCATACGTTCACGTGATCGTTCCAGCGCTCGGTGCCGCGCGCGCGCAGGGCCGGCAGCATCCAGGTGACCGGCAGCGCCATCTGCGCATCCAGCCAGGCGTTGGCGGTGCCGCCCTCCAGGGTATCGAGCTCGTCCAGCCGCGGGCCGAAGCTGGCCTGATCGAGCAATCGCCACGCGTCCCGTCTCGCCAGCGGGATATCCGGGACGGCGTTCTCGACCTCGCTGTCCGGCAGGGCCGCCTGCAGTCCGGGTACCGGATCAGCGGTGCCCGCCGCCGATCCTTTCGGTACGCTGCGCGCCTCGTTGGCGGTGCCCGAGGGAGCCTCGGCACAGCCGGCCAGAGCCAGCACGGTCAGCAGCGCCGGTAGCGCGCCTCGCCGGGTCCGCCTGCCTGTTGCTGTCGTGTGTCTTCTCATCGCATGCCCGGGCGGTCGAAGTGGCGATGCGGTTAACGGCGCCCGAGCGGTAATTCAGCGCCGTCGGGATGCGGTGCTGTGACACGAGGCGACACCTTTCAGGCGTGGCTGTGATCGGGCCGACAAAGCCGGCCCGTCCGGCGCGGTGCGACCGGGTCAGGCCCGGAGCAGGCCGTCGACCGTCTGCAGCATGCTCCGGGCGCCACCGAAGTCCACCGGCACGCGATGGCAGTCGCCGCCCTCCCGTTCCAGCACCAGGCTGGGGAAGCCCTGAACGCCCAGCGCCATCGCCTGCCGACGGTCCTCGGTGAAGCGCTGCTCGGTCACGGGATCCTGCAGTGCCGTCCGGAATGCGGCGCCGTCCAGTCCGATGCCTTCCGCCAGCGCGACCAGCACGGCCACATCCGACGGGTTGCGCGCCTCCAGGTAGTAGGCGCGCTGGATCGCATCGGTCATCTCGCGCTCGGACGCACCCAGGCGAGTCGCCGCGATCACCGCACGGCAGGACGGCCAGGTGGAGCGCCGCGGCACGTTGTCGCTCCAGAACGAGAAATCGAACCGCGTGCCCGGCACCGTCTGCTGGATGCGTCGCCAGGTGGCCTGCAGCTGTTCGGCCATCTGCGGTGCCATCGGCACATCGCTGTCCGGAGCGAGCCCGCCGAGCAGCGGGTTCACGGTCACCGGGCGGGATTCCAGCGCCTGGAACAGGGCGTCCGAGGCGGGACGGAACGCCCAGCACCAGCTGCACATCGGATCGTGCACGTGGTGCAGGGTGGCGCTCATGCCTCGTTGGATCGCTTGCGTACCCGCGCCAGCGTGGCGTCGTCGAAGGCGATGGTGTCTTCCTCGAAGGCGATGGTGTCCTCGTCCCAGAGCAACGGGTCCTGGCTGGTGGCATCGAGCGGGTCGTCACCGTCCGGTGCCACCCGCACGTCGTGCTCCATCGCCATGTCGATCACCGCCGTGGCGTCCAGCGTATCGTCCAGGTCGTCGTAGTCGTCATCGAACATCACGACCATCGGTTCGTGCGGCGGTTCGTGCGGCGCCTCGGCCGAGGGCAGGGGCGAGGCCTCGATCGACGGTGCCAAGGGCGATTCGATGTCCGGAGTCGGCTCGATCGGCGCCGCGGCAACCGGTGCGATCGCGGCGGCAGGCCGGGTGGCGGTGCGTGCGGTCGCAGGGTCGGCAACGTCCCCGGCCGCGTCGGCGGCGCGATCGAGCGAGCTCGGGTGGCGGGTACGTTCGCCCCGATCCGACAGGCGATCGATGTAGGCCTCTATCTCGGCTTCGGCCTCGACACCGGCGTACGGTTGCGCTCCTGCCATGTCCGCGGGCAGCGCCGTGGTCGGTTCGTCCGTGATCGAGGCCGGGGGCCTGCCGACCTGCTCCGCCAGCTTGGCGAGTTCCAGTTTCTTCTCGTGGATGATCCGCTGCAGGCGCTGCTGGATGCCGGCCTGCTGGCTGTTGAGCCGAATGGAATCGCCCCGTGCCTTCTCCAGCAGGGTATTGGTCGCGCTCAGCTGGGCTTCCAGCTCGCGGGTGCGGGACGCTTCCGCGCCGAGCAGCTGGTCCATCGAGCGCAGCTGATCCTCCAGCGCCCGGGCGCTCTCCCCGGCGGCGGGGCGCAGCTCGTCGCAGCGCTTCTCCCACATCGCGACGGTGCGACGCAGCCGCCGCGCGGCCCGGGCACGCTGCATCATCCAGCCGGTGCCCAATCCGAGCAGGCCGGCCAGCACCACGGTACCGACGAGCTCGGCATAGAGTGTATTCATGGGCGTGTCCTGTCAGAACCGGAACTCGATGCGCCGGTTGCGGGCGCGTCCTTCGGCGGTCGCGTTGTCCGCCACGGGAACCCCTTCTCCGTAGCCGTAGGCGACCAGGCGCTCGGCGCCCAGCCCGCGTTCCACCAGCGCACGTTTCACCGCACTGGCCCGTTGCTGGCTCAGCGAAAGGTTGAGCTCCGCCGGACCGGTCGAATCCGTGTGGCCTTCGATCTCCACGATGACGCCGGCGTGCGCCTTGAACAGATCGGCCAGCTGGTCCAGTCGCCCGGCACTGTCTCCGGTCAGCACATCGCTGCCCGATTCGAACACGAGCGGATCGCCGTCGAGGGCATCGAGCGCCTGGCGCAGCGGACTGGCGGTGGCGCGAACCTGCCGGATGGCCGGCGGCAGTGCCGCTCCCGCATCGCCGTCGGCCTCGATACTCGCCGTCGTATCGAGGCCGGTCAGCGATGCCGAGGTGCCGGTGTCGATCAACGGCTCGGCCGCCGGGGTCGAGGTGTCGATCTCGATGCGCTCGATCACCGCGTAGTCGGTGAACGCGGTCAGGGCCTGATCGACGAGGCGGTCGTGGCTGCCGCGCGAGGGTGCCGTGCCGGCCAGCGTGATCCGACGGTCGGTGATGTCCAGCGCTGCGTCCTGCAGCTCGGCCAGGTGCGGCATCAGCGCGGCGACCGGTTCGATCCAGTCGGCCGTCGCGGTCGGCGCGGTGGTGTCGATGCGGTTGGTGAGGTAGCTCGGGTCGAAAGCGGCCAGGGCCGGTCGCACCAGCTCGCTCAGGTCCTGATCGGCACCGATGCGGCCGCGCAGCGTGAGCGCCTGGTCGACGAGCGCCAGCGACAGTGAAGGTAGCGGCATGTCGCCAGCTCCCTCGATCGGTTCGCGCGCCGGGGCGGTCATGACGTCGGCCCGGGTCTCGGCATCGTCATCGAGGTCCGCGACGATGTCGTCGATCGCATCGTCGACACCGATTCCCGCAAGGTCGTCGAATCCTGCGGATTCATCGACGGCGCCATCCGCATCGACCGCGGAGAGCTGCGGCAGGGCGATGGTGGCGGAGGCATCGACGGGCCTGTCGTCATCGCGGACATCGATGTCCTCCGGGCCGTTCGTTCCGGAGGGGCTATCGTCGACGATGCCCTCGGCGGTGGCGAGAAGCTCGTCGCCGATCGGGCCGGCTGCCCCGGCGGGCGGTACGTCCTCCTCGACCCTCTGCTCGACGATGAGGGCCGGCGCGGTCGGTTCCGGTGCCGACGGATCGGCGTCGCTCGCCCCGGGTTCCGGGGTCTCGAGCGAGTCGGCGGGCGGATCGGCCGGCCGAGCGGCAGCGATGTCGGGCACCGTCAGCTGGTCGGTCACCGCGCGAACGCCCGGCACGTCCGCAACCGCTGCGAGCAGCGCGTCGCGCTCGTCCGCATCGGCCGCGGGGCCTGCGATCGTCGCATCGCGCCCATCGATCGATACGGTGACCGGTGCGCTGACGATCGGCCGCACGGCCTGCTGCACGTCATCGAGCAGGTGCTGTTCGACGAGCGGCACTTGCCGCCAGGCGGTCAGCGTCACCAGGCCGCCCATGCCCAGCATCCAGGTCACCAGCCATGGCCAGGCGACCGGGCGCCGGTGTTTGCTGCTGTGGCTGTATCGCGGCAAGGGACGACCTCGGCGTACGGAAAGGGGAAGGAGAATGGCTGTGCGGCGGATGATAGCGTGCACGGCGCTGCCACTCGCGCTGACTTTCTGGCGCCGGCAGCTGCCGGACGCTTGCTAGGATCCGCGCCATGGCATACCCCACGCTTTCGCCCGATACGGGCCATCGATACGCTGCCCGCGCGTTCGCCGGCACCTGCCTTGTGTTGCTGGCCTGCACGTTCGGCGAGCGTGTCCACGCGCAGACCGACGTGCTGAGCGAGTGCGTCGCGCTGTCCGCGGCGGACGATGATGTGCACACCTGCCTGGACAACTACCTCGACGTCATGGACGAGCGCATGGAACAGGCGACAGCCGGCGTCCGCCAGGTCTCCAGCGGCGACACGCTGGCCGCGTTCGAACGCGCACAGAGCGCGTTCGATACGTTCCGGCGCGACAACTGCCTGTGGTACCTGGCCTTCAACGCACCGCGCAGCGAGGCCGAGAAGCTTGCCAAGAACTGCCTGGTACGGCACTCGCTGCAACGTCTGGTCGAGCTGCAGGGCCTGTTGGTCGTCGATGATGGTGCGGTGATCACCTTCGACGGTCACTATGTGTTCGACGGAACGCGCAACAGCTTCCAGCCGTGCGGCAGCGATCGACGCTTCTGGGTCGGTGGCGCCGATGTGGCCCTCGCCAGCCTTCAGCAGCAGTATCTGGAGCGTACCTCGGACGAAGGCCAGCGCCTGTTCGCGCGCGTCGACGGTGCGTTGCGGCCGGCCACCGATGCGCGCGCGGGGCATGCCGGGCAGCTGCGGCTGGACGCGGTTCGCGAGCTGCGTCAGGCGAACGAGAACGACTGCCGTCCGCCCGGTGGTGCGCCGCCGCTGGAGGCGGTCGACACCGGTACCGACATCGATGCCGATGACGACACCGCTGCCGATGCGCCCGTCGAAGCCGGAACCGAGGTGAGGTTGCCGGTGGCCAGCGCAGACGCCGCGGTGTCGGACAACCCGGTGGCCGACCCGGATGCGGTCTCGGCGCCCGCCTTGTCCGGGGAGCCGGGCCGGGCGCCGGGAGAGCAGCGGCTGACGGCCTACTTCGGGGCCTGGCTTGCGGATTGCGAGATACGGGCGAACGGTTCATCCTGCCGCATCGCGGTCGATTTCGATGCCGGAGACGGTGGTGGTGTCGGCGGGTTGTCCACGCTGACGCTGGTGCGTGGCGACGATGCACGCACCCGGGTGGCGCTGGCGCTGCCGCCGGGTGCCGCAACGGTTGCCGACGAGGTGCGCTGGGGCGTGGACGAGGCGGCGCTGAGCGCTGTCGATGCGGCCAGGCTGCGACAGGGCGATGCGGGTATCGAGCTTGCGGTGAGCGATCAGCGGTTCGTCGACGAGCAGCTGCTGCCGCGGCTGCGCGATGGCTACACCCTGCGCGTTCGCACGCTCGGTGACGACGTGCAGCGTTCGGCCACGTTGGTGGGGCTGACCCGTGCGCTGAACTTCGCCGACGATTTTCTCGCCGGTGGTGGCTGAACCGGGGTACGGCACATCGACCGGTAGCCGGCGGCGACAGGCCCTGTTGTTCGCAGGCGGCGATGCCCCGCCGGCGCTGGAATCGATCCCCGACCTGCCGCAGCCTGACGAGCAACCGCTGATCGTGTGCGCCGATGCCGGGCTGGTGCACTGCCTGGCGGCCGGTCTGGTGCCGCACCGCCTGGTGGGCGATTTCGACAGCGTGCCACCCGATCTGCTGGCGCAGGCGGAACGCCATGACGCCGAGCGCATCCGCTTCCCGAGCCAGAAGAACGCCAGCGATCTGGCCCTGGCGCTGGAGGGGCTCCGCGACGACGATATCGAACGGGTGACCTTGCTCGGTGTGTCCGGCGGGCGCACCGATCACCTGCTGTTCAACTGGGCACTGCCGGTCTGGCGCGACTGGCCTTTCGTTCTGCGGCTGGTGGACACCGCTTGCGATGCCTGCGCGGTCACGCCCGGGCGCACGCTTGCATTTCATGGTCAGGCGGAAACGCTGGTCAGTCTGCTGCCGCTCTCGCCGGTACGCGGCGTCACCACGCAGGGTCTGCGCTATGGGCTGCAAGACCGTGCGATCGACCCGGGAGACACACTGGGATTGTCGAACGTTGCCGATGGCGGCGAGGTGCGGGTGTCGGTCTCGCACGGCACGTTGCTGGTGCTTCGCGTGCGATGATCGGCGCCCCCACCGGACGATGCACGCCACGACATGATCGATCTGCGCAGCGACACGGTCACCCGCCCGACGCCTGCCATGCGTCGGGCGATGCACGATGCCGAGGTCGGTGACGATGTCTACGGCGAGGATCCGTCGGTCAACCGGCTCGAAGCGCGCGCCGCCGAACGGCTGGGTCACGAGGCGGCCCTGTTCTGCCCGACCGG
>JAUKWC010043455.1:0-11294 GCA_032356245.1 Endocladia muricata | reverse complement strand
CCCCGGGGGGGCGGTTGGCTAGTTTTTGTGCCTGATCGACTGCTGATCATGACCTTCGCCTCGGGTATGTCGCAACAGTAGGTGGTGAGGTCTGGGTGACATTTGGAGAGATGACGATAGGCATTTGAGCATGTGAAGCCGACTGCAGCCTTTTCATACAGAGGCGATAGCAGAGAGTGCAGGGCGAAGTGTAGTACGAAGGTTTTAGTGTCTGGTGCACGAGTAGTAGGAGAAGGTGGAAGGACGTCAGAGTCCCTGTCGTCCACAGTGGGAAGATCTGGACAAGAAGATGGCCAGCGACCGTCGGCCGGAACAGTATGCAGAATCGGCGGAGAGCAGCAGTGAAGTTGAGGAGAGTGAGATGCACGGGGTAGGCAACGAGGGCGGTGTTTCTAAGTGTAGTAGCGGATTTATCCGTTTAGATCTGTATGCAACCTACGAACGAGTGGGTGGCCGACGTCGCAGTGGCCCAGATTCCACTCTCAAGCTCGCTATCCATGCCTTCTTCGATGAGGTCTTGACAAACCCGTCGGTGTGCGTCGATCTGCTGCGGGTGCGCGAGGAAATGCGAGTCGCTCTACGGGGGTTCACAACAAGGGCGGAAGTAGCAAGACTCTGTGTTAGCTTGCGATACTTGCTTTTGCAGGATTTCGACAGGGTCCCGAAAGTAGGTAGTTCCAAAGGACGTACAGGTGTGGTCGAATAGACGAGCTGCGGAGAAGCCCTGATGGTGAAGCTCCCTCTCGGAAATAGCAAATGTGAGGGAGCAACACTCTTGTGAGGAGCGAATGCGGTTACCAACGCGGGCGAGAGAGAAGTCGGGATCCCTAACGATAGAGATGATCTCTTCAACGGTGCGCGGGCCGGCAGTCCTCTCTACTTCGGCAAGAGACACCGCGATAGATTTTATGAGGAGGTTGGTCTTACATCTGGGCGGTTCTGCATCAAGGTGACACAGGAATGGGGGCATGGGAAGCAGAGGCACCCGAACCACATCAAAAAGGACGTCGCTATCGTAGTCGATAGGGGGTTGTGTGGGTGGTGAGCCTTGCGGAGAAGTTGGGGGGAGCTCGTGCGGTCGGTTTGTTCGGAAGTGACACTGTTACTCGCGGTCGGAAAGGGAGTACAAATCGGAAGACAAGTAGACGCAGTGCCGAAATTTGCAGCGCATATTGAGGGTTGGCGAAGATGACAGCAATGAGAAAGGTTACCGGGAGGAGTGGGAGGACGGCGTGGCAGGACGTTTTCCACGGTTGGAGCTGTTTTCTTGTTTTCAGTAAGTACAAGACGGTAGGTCCGCTTGAGAGTACTCCCGCGTTCACGAAACCTAGTGCACGTCTCGTACACGCCGGCGTGGCCGAGGTTGAAGACCGCGCCTGCCATTCGACATACACCCACGGTATTGGCCGTGTCGCCAAGAGAACATGATGCATTCGCTGACGGGTACTACAACGAGAGGTGGGAATCGAAAAACAGTGATACTGTAATGTCAGTAAGTGTAAGGTTATCGAAATTTCGTACGGTCTAGGGTAGTTTCACGTAGGGTATTTCCAAGGCACGACGGCGAAAGTGTGAAATGCAAGAACCTCCCACAGAAACTATTTAAAACCCAGCGACGCGGGTCACGACCTTGCCAATTCTGCAAAGGTATCCTACCGTCGACTGAAAGTACGAAGCGACGGTTCTTCGGGGTGATGCGACGACGTTCACAGGTAAGCAGCGCGTATTCCTAACGTTATTCGCACGAGCGCGAAGGGATTGGATGTAATGGGAGGCGTCGTGAAAGAGTGGCGAGACGTGCGGTGTGCGATGCGATGCGGGAAGTGCGGGCTGTTGGAGGCAGAGAGGGTGAGGGATTGCGGGTGATGGTGGGGTGTGGTGTACAAACTGGAAGGGGTGGTGCATGGCAGGGGTGGCGTCGTGGGAGAGTGGCAATACGTGTGGTATGCGATGCGAGGAGTGCGGGCTGTTGGAGGCGGAGAGGGTGAGGGATTGCGGGTGATGGCGGGGTGTGTTGTACAAACTGGAAGGGATGGTGGGTGGGAGCGGTGGCGTCGTTGAAGAGTAGCAAGAAATGCGGTATGCGACGCGATACGGGGAGTGCAGTCTGTCGCAGGTGGAGAGGGTGAGGGATTGCGGGTGATGGTGGGGTGTGGTGTGCGAACTCGAAGCGATGATTCGGGGGATGGGAGGCGTTGCTGAAGAATGGCGAGAGGTGTGGCCTGCAATGCATGGCAGAGGATGTCGGTCCTTGGAGGTGGAGATTGTTCGGGAGTAGGAGTAATGGTGGGGCATCATTGTGAAAACGTACGCCCAACCAAATACTCTAGAAGGACTACTCATGTAGCAGTACGGAAATATACCAGAACGAGACCGCGCGTTCACCGCGCGTAGTGCATGTTCGGTTTAGTTTCACTAAGTGCGATGCGCAGCCTACTTTTCGCAGTTCCGAATGCAGCAATACTGCATTCGGTACCGCGAAAAGTGCAGTCGTCGTGCAGTAAAAGTAGGGATGAACGTCCACACGTCGTAGTACGCTGCGCAGTACAACTGGATCCTAGACTTCCACAGGCCGCAGTATATGAGTTAGTATTACTGGACCAGGAATTTCGAAAAGTGCAGTTCGACGTCTAGTACTACTAGACCTGGACGTCCAGTCCACCTCGTGGAAGTCCGAGTCTAGTAATACTAGACCCGGACGTCCACCTGATGGAAGTCCAGGTGTAGTATGAATAGACCTGCAACTGCAAAATGTGTAGTAACCCAGGGGTATTACTAGGCCTCGTACTGCACTCAGTGGACGTCCGCGTCCATTTCTGAAAACACAGACGTGGCAGGAAGCTGATCATACCTAAGACTGGGGGTCGTTCTTCGATTACTGCGAAGGAGTGCCCGCGGCAAGGCCCGCACAATGACTTTGACGAGTCAGTGAGAGCGGAGACGCTGGACTTTTCTGCGATCGTGAATGGGGCAGTGGGCTTCCCGTTGTGGGTGTGTGACAATTCAGACGCGTTCACATACGGCGGGGAGAGCGAGCAAGTGGCAGCTGCAGCGTTATTCAAAATGACAAACATAATTATGCTACTCAACTCTGTATTTCTCGGGCATGCGCGTCTCACGCACGCCGGGGCTGGATATGAGGACGGCATTGCGGATGAGTTGACGGTACGGTACCATGTGTACTTGATGTCGGAAGGGAAAGGTGTGCCGGACCTGGTGTTCTACGCACTGAGAGTGCTACCGCAGTTCCTGGCCTGTAAGATGGCCCGTGTTAGTCGTAGGAATAATGAAAGAGGGGAGGAGGTCGGACAATGGGGAAGACGCGGAGGTGGTTGGATTTGGAGACTCGCACGCGAACGGTAGTATTAGGGCCAAGGAGGTCAGGCCAAGAGATGATAGTTTCGACTCCGATGACCCCGACGATTTGACCGCCGGTTCGACAAGTAGTGAGGAAGATTAGGTAGCTTCACGAATATGTGGCTGAATAGCGTGAAGTAAAACGAACTTGAACACTACGTGCCAGTTCGAGAACTAGTTCCTGGGAGCAGACCACATTATAGCTGCTGAGAAAGACTTCAGCTCAGGCACAAGAAAGGCCGCCCAGAAAGGTGGGTGATTTTGGGGCCGGTATAGCAGAAATGAGAGGTTTGAGAAGTAATGACAATTTAGACTTGCGGGATGTTACTAGTGACAGGGGCTGAGATCTACACATGTCCAAACAAATGAGCGGATAGATGTGTAAAATTCAATCTGAAAAACAACAACCATCTGCGCATGTATTTTAAGATGTGCAGATCTCCACCCCCGTCCCTAGTGACACCCCACCGATCTCAGAAATTATTTACTCTTCAACGCAACGAAATACACGTTTACAACCTCTCTCTGACGTCGACTCGATGCTCAGTTTGCTTCTACGCTTCATATGATACGTTGAAGACCTGCTGAACACAAGAAGTGTGTACCTCCCGTTCTACACCGTTCAAATGTAGCACAGCTACGGCAAGGGTGGAGTGAGGTGTTAGCGTCTGTACTTCCCTTGTGCTTGTAAGGATAGCTGGCCGTACAGCGTAGGAAGAAAGTTGTTCCGTATGAAAAGAATCCTGACTCGACTGCAGGCCTCATCCTTGCGCTGCAGTTGGCAACATATCGGCGTAAACCACGCGGTGCCCGATGTATGAATTCGTGCGCGCGTTTTTACCGAGTGACGGATCGATACACAAAGCAGGCTCTACTACACAAACGCAATACGAAGGACGGATGCGCTACGTTTGAGCCCCGCGATACAGTCAAACGTCTCATGTTCGGCACGCACAAAACTGACGCCGTCCAGCAGCACTCGTGCAATGTGCCACACCTTACGTGGATTACGCTTTAGTTCTTGTTTGCGTTACACTATGTTTACAGTACTGTCCGAGAAATCAGCGCAGAGTTTTGGACATCACCTCTTGTCATATAACGTCGGCAGGATTCTGGGTAAGCCAGTGCAGCCGAACATCGCCCAGCATAATGCTTAGTTTCGTAGTGCCGCCCCCGACGTATATTGCGCGTAGCGGTTTTCAGTGCAGTGCCGCAAAATCTGTAGTGAGGTAATTAAGAGTATGAATGGTCCAAGGTAAGCATATCCACGTGAGGCGGGCTATACGTCATCATGTGACCTTGAGGTACGTAAGATGAGATGCGGAACTGCAGTGTACTGTACAAATCACAGTACAAGCTGGACATTTTAGTAGGAAATCAGCTGCGAGTAGTGGATGCGGGTGTTCACAGGACGTGGCAATTCAAGACACTTATTTTTGGAAGTCGGCGTCCACGCAAAAAACGTCCGTACTACACGGACTCGGGGTTTCGGAATGCCACGGAAGTCAGCATTCTTTGGCATCCCGAAATGTGCAGTAGGGGTGAAAGGTTTACTAGGTTCCTACACGCGGTGGACGTCCGCATCCATTTCCTGAGACACAGACGCATGCCTTGCAACTGTTCAACGACAGCACACGTCCCGCGCAAATTTGCCAGTCCCATACGATGAGGGTATCGAACCCCGCGAAAGAAACAAAAGTATTTCCAAGGGCCTTCGCTGCCCTGCTCACGAAAATATGCCGTCTTATGAGAATGGAGAAAAAAGTCTTTCACATAAATTCCTTCGTGGACGTGAGTTGGCCTGTCCAGATCTTCCAGGCTGGCCTTTCGCATCGCTGCCGTTAAAAAAGAGCCTCCGGCCGGTAGATGTATTCCGCGGTATTGCTCGCGTGAGTCAAAACTACCGCAAACCGTAAAGAAATATGAAAGTTTTCAATTAGGGATACTGCAATACTATTGCATTCGGAGCCCTGGATCTTGATGCAGTTGCCATCGGCGTATGTACGGTACTCTCTTTTCCAAGTAGCTGAAAATGTAAACGTTTCTCTCATAGGAGACATTTGTTCTACCAGGAGTACCCCCGCATGCCCGACTCCTCTCCCACGGGTTTTGGAGACCATATTCAATCTTCAAGAGAATAACGTTCCCACACACTCGCTGCTGTCGAGAACCAGGTTCGCCGTCGGTACTGTTCCGACACTGTGTGATGCACCACTCCTGTACGTTCCTCGGAACTGCCTAGTTCCGAGACCCTCCCCAGAAACCGCGGAAGCAGATAACGCAAGCTGAAACAGAATCTAGCTTCTACCGCCTTTGCGTGGATCCCCTGCAGAGCAAGACCCATCTGTTCGTGCATCTCCTGTAGACTGGCATCCACCACCTAGTTCGCCAAAACCTGAAGGATGAAGACAAGAGTAGCGAGCGCGACGGTGTCTTCTGGAGGACCGGGACGTCAAGGACCCACTTGTTCGCAGGTTTCATACACATTGATACGGATGCTCCTGCCACGACGTATAAGAGCAGTGCCTTAGTTACAGATTCTGTGTACCCCACGCTCCCCAACCTCACGGCCCCTTTCCGCATACGTTCAATAATGTTCCAGCATTCCAACGTTGGCTATCTTCGTGTGAAGCTCTTCTGCATCGTTGACGACAGACACTTCGACGTAGTTTTTCCTTTCTGGGCTACTCCCATACCACAGATCGACGCCACCATACTATAGGCCGCTATACATTCTCTGCTGTCACCTCTGTACAAAAAAGCCCTCGTTGGCTTGACATGCCCAGATGCCCCCCATCGTCTCTTGACATGTTTCCCAGTCCCCATCAGCTACTTTCGCGATATAATCGAGGCGGAGAGCATCCTCAGCACTCACTAACGCACAAGCAACAGGCAGACTCTGCATTCGTCGCGAAGCACCCTCCGATGTTTTCTCATTTTTCACCTCATTCTCACCCCGTATCCCACGGTCCAACGTCTATTTCCACAGAGAAGTAGCCAAACCCCAGCCCGATACTACTGCTGATGAATTGGCGTGCGGGCCCGGTCACTTAAAAGATGCGCACAGGTGCAACAATCGCCCCCCATCTCCTCCGTGCGGAGGTCGCCCTCCTTTCTCGAGACAGTCCCCGTCCTTCCACCCAGTTCTCACCTCGACATGCACTCCTTATCTGGTTTTGAACAGCTGCATAACTTCAACGTCTCCATGACCAAGCTAATCAAGACGTCCATTCTTCTAAGGCACAACTACCCCGTATTATCCGCAGGACGACCTCCCGACGGCAAAAGTGGTAAGCAGTTCAAAATCATCTGCACTACTCACCTTCGCAAAGTCAACGAAGTTCTGGATATCATTCAGAGGGACTTCTACGTTCCCAACCTCCACGTCGACTTCTCCACGTCCGCAAGAGGCAGCCTTCTGTATTGCCTGTTGAAAAATACAGGAGTCTGTGAAGTGGTTGAGCCCGAACACGATAAGTACGGTAACACGGTCTTTCTCATTGTCCCAGGAATAATAGGCAGATGGTGTGGGGAAGGTGACTTTCAGCCGCTCGCACCGAATCGAGCCCAGTCCTCGCACGTTTTGATACTTAACTCAAGACAGGAACTGGAGATGCATCGGAGCTTCTCCAAGGTTCAAACTTCTGGGGCGCGTGTCATCATGTTCAAAGTCTGTAGACTCTTCAGTTCTGGAGATCGCCATCCAACTGAGCTCGAGGTCCTCAAGCTCCGTTTCATCGTCCACCTTTCGCTTGATTGCCTCAAATGTGGAGGCCTACAACATCTAGATGCAATTAGTTATGAATGTATTCACAGTACTTTCGAGCGCAATTACTACCGGACCTCCAGGCAGGGAGTAGCATTCATAGGCATATCCGTTCACAAATTCCAGCACGCTGAAAACTTTGGTGCCATTGAAACCAAAGTCGTCTCAGTCTCACGATCATGTCTCGTCATAGTCTTGAATGGGATTCTAACAAACCTGCACAGTGCACGACCTGTCAGGGAAGGTCAGACAATATACCTATGGGAACCAGCCCCCTTGATAACCTTCCCTGTCCCTCTTCATGGAATCAGAGGAGTCGCTCTCACTGCCGTAATACTCTGCTCTTCACGCTGGGAAGCCTCAAATACTGGCGTCGACAACCTCACCTAGCCTGGTGACCATGCCACCACTGTTCCGCTGGCCGTGGGACGCGTCCGACCGCCTGAAGGGACAATCTGATCATACGTGTAGCAACCTCCAGACTACTGTTTCCACAAGTGGTTACGGTCTAGGCGAATTCCACCCTTTCGCCAATGGGTATGGCTTCAACTTCAACCATATTCGACTTGACCCGCCGCGAGAACCTGTAGCTTAGCGTGTGGATGCATATAGCGGCGTCAGCAAGACAAGAAAGCAGCGATTTAGGTCCCAACTCCTCGACGCTGACGACGACGAAGACATACGCACCGCATGGGTGAGCCACGTTCTTTCTCTCGTCCGAATGCATTACCGTGCAATACTGCAACTCAATAGGTATGCCTTCCTTCGTTACATCGATTGTATTGGACCGTTACACATTATGATGACATGCTGCAGTGGCTCTGCCTATGACGGTCTACAGATGAGGCCGCACGCCGCACGGGAAACCCCGTCATGATTTCGCAGATGCACAGACCAAGGAATTGACCTCCTGCTACTTTGTTTTTAGCTTGTATGAGGCCTCTGTTATCATTTGGGTACGTCATGTCGTGCACCCATATCTCCGTGTACGTCCTTCCACCACTCAGTTCCACTGGCTCTACCATCGCTTGGACATGACCAGGTTCTACATAGATTCTGATGCAGGATTATTCCTACCTGAATCCTCTCCTCCAACGGACATGCCATCCACTCCGCGCTAATATTACGGAAAAAGAAACGACAGTCGCTCTAGCCAGCTACCGATGTACAAATACGGTCCGATAACGTTCCTCCCCTCTTTAGGCAGACAGGTACTCCTCCTCTGCTTAAGCAAAAGCGCGCGGGGAGTGATGCAGAGTCAGGGCCAGGATTGCCGACGGACCAGAGGCGCCGTTGAAAAGTTCATACAGTCCCTCGCTCCAGTCTTGGAGAGTCATGGAACAGTCAACGACACTTGTATGCATACTCGAGAGGATGTCCAAATACCGATTTTTTTTCTTTCTTCCACAAAATACCTGCTCCCCAATTCGACCCTCATCACATCTCTGGCAACGCCAGCGGACACATCTTTGAAACCCGCACAATCTTTTCTACCGATCTGTCCTCCCCCCCACATTTAGTGAATCTGACAATGCTCCCAAAAGCGTCGAATCATAAGACAACATTTCTAGCAGAACGATATGGTATGAAATAATGCGAACGGTGGCTAATACAGGTCTGAACGGCCACTAATGGAAGGCACGTAGAAAATGTGACGCTGTAAGCGCGTTGGCGCTGGCCGCACCATCGTTCACCGTGCTCAATTTCGCAAAGTCACTGCTGTGTGGATCTACTCACTAATCTGCCAAATACTTTCATGATAATATCTGGAAATCGATTGGCCAATTCTGTTGCTCCATATCGGGCAGACTTCGGGGGTTGGACTCTTTTATGGAACTAAGCCGGATCCCTGAGGCCTGTTGCACTTGCTACCCTACATGCCCTCAACTGCAGCACCAAAGTTTAACCAAGATGCGAGTGTATGATCTAATTCCATTTTTGCTTCCGATTTGAGGGACGATGGGATCCTCTCATATCTTTCCATGATCGGCATGCGACCAAGTTGATGCAGCGATAGTACGATTGGGCATTGTGGGTATGCAATCGAGGGCGGTTGGAAGCTTAACCTGAACTCTTTGGTAGTGCATTCGATAGGCTACGAAGCGATCACTTTGGAACGCACGCGACGTATTTCCACATTCCATCTTTTTCCTCGCCCCATACTGCAGCTGTCGCGATGGTACTGTCGAAGGAGTATTTGAGGTTGCTTGGAAACATGAACATGAAAGGGGACTTTCAAGCCCTTGCCCTAGGTGAAAAATGAGACTTTTTCGGTTATCTTTTACAGTACAATCTTGCGCACAATAAAAACTGCTACCTTGCTTGACCTATCCAGTAGGTTAGAGACTGATTGGTATTTATTCCAGGGTAGAATAGATGCAGACGGAGTCTGAATCTAGTGGAAAATTCCGGGCATAGAATAAATTTCCTGCGGTAGAGTTTACCTTTCTACAACAAAGCTCACGCCCTGGTCACCAGGCACTGGTGCCTGATGGACATTGCATTTTGACTTACGTGAGGTCAAGCTTGCCCTCATACAGCATGAAGCAAACTGAGCATGCAGAAAGTGTACTAGTACAGTATACATTACGTATGATTCATATCTAGTGTTTCTTCAGCTCCGCCCTGTCCCGGCAAGAGTACACGTACTCCACTGGCTTTCAAACAGATACCATGTACAGCTATAGTGGGACGCCATATTGACCCTTTCATACACGCGCAAAACGTTGACCTCATACAAGGCCGAATGCCCAACAGACACTAGCTAATGTTGAAGGGAATACGAACTGCTATCGTACCTTCAACTGTGCCCACACCATGTTCATGTTGCACACTTATTCTCTACAATGGTAAATTTTTGTGCAGAATGGACCCTGACTTTTGCAGTGTGAACTCTTGCGGAGGGGTTCACGTCTAAACCCCGGATTCTAAAGTGAATGGATAAGGATTACTGGGTTCCGGGGATACGGGATCGGGGAATTCGTGCTTTTCTAAAGAATTAGGGTACATTTTTGGTGGTAGTGGCATGTCTATTTCTGTGTGTGTCCCGAGTGGCTTAATTTCAAGGCGGCAATTCCACGTGAACCTCTCTACCTTGTGACTCCCGGAGTTTCCCTCTATTGACCACGGGAGCACTGAGGAGGGGGGGGGGAGGAGGGGGGCGGGGCTGTTTTTGTATCCAGTAATGTGTGCGGAGGCGTATCACTTGCTCGAGGCACGGACTGTGACCACTAAACTGAAGATTGTGTTATCTTCCGGCGCGGGGGAAAGGGACGGTGTCTGGTGTTGACTGATCCTGCTGATGTGGTTTTGCTTTCAGGTGTGAGTATGAGTAGCACTAGCTAGCTCGTGTGGACATTCTAACAGAGAGGAGAGAGAAAGGCGCAGCGCTCAAAAAGCAAAGTTTCTTGCGCCTAGCAAAGGCGAGTGAGAGCAAGGCAGGACGCGATCGGGAAAGTAGCTCCGCGTATTGTCGATAGACATTCCTTTTTTTTGCTTCTCTTGTCGTGGACAGCTTGAGCATGCAGCGACATGGGGCAAACACAGCAGCAGCGTTCATCACAAACTCCAAAAAAAACAACCAGTTTTACTTTTGTCGTTCACCCCCCAACGCCTACACCCCCTCCGCTCAAGGGCACATCTTTCGCCCACATAAACACTCGATCCATACCGAAGCCCTCCTGCCCAACACCCTCCTGACCCTCCATCACAACGTCCTCCTCCTCCTCCTCCGCCTCCTCCGCCTCCTCCGCCTCCTCCTCCACCACATCTTCAAACCGTCCCATCCCAAATCGCCCACCGCCAAACCCCGCGTACCCCTCTCCCGCTGCATAGCCTATGCTGCCCATGCCCCTGCCCTTCTCCTCGGCCCTTCTCTCACATTGCACACACTGGTTCCCCTCCAGCCTTTCCCTCTCGCTCCTCTCCCTCTCGCTCCTCTCCATCTCCGCCATCACCTCCCTGACCACAACTTCCATCTCCACCCTTCTCCTCACTTCCTCCTTGATCACCCCTTCCATCCACCTACCCTCCCCTTCCTCCACCACCTCCTCCATCACATCCCTCCTGTCGCCACACTGCAGTTCCCTCACCCTCCCCCTCAGCCTCACACACTCCGCCATCCACCAACGCCCCCCCACCCGCGCCACCTCCCCCACCCCCCCCCCCCCGC
>JAUKWC010043444.1:0-11299 GCA_032356245.1 Endocladia muricata | reverse complement strand
CGGTGGCAATCACGACATTTTCACGCTCTCACCAAAAGGCGAAGTCCTCTGGGGCGGAAAGCCCGTGGGCCGTATTGGCAAAAGCGGATCTGTGTTCACGCCTGACGCCGAACTGATTGGCGGCGAGATGGGGAATGAAAACCTAAGAAACCTTGCGAGTGATCGTATGCGTGAATTTTTGCGCAGTGAAGTGACAAAGAAACTTGAGCCTCTGACAAAGCTAAAAGCCCTCAGCGAGAACGAAGTTGTTCCTGCTCCTGCACGAGGTTTTGCTTATGTTCTCTTTCAAGAAAATGGTTCAGTTCCAAGAGACGCTCATTTTCAAACCTTGAAAGATCTGGATCAGGATTCAAGACGACCGCTGCGCGAAATCGGCGTGGTTTTTGGGCAGTATAATATTTTCATGAAAGAGTTGATGAAGCCCAAGCCCGCAACCCTTTTAGGGCTCTTGACCGCCTTTGGAGCTGGTGGCCACGGTAAACCTTTTGTGCCATTTGCAGGCGTTACTTCTATCCCAAATACGGGTAAATTTGAAAGTTCGCAATATTCACAAGAAGCGCTTTCAGTCGCGGGTTACCGTGCTTGCGGCCCGCGTATTATTCGGTTTGATATTTTAGATCGCCTAAGCAAGCTTGTGCGCGACGCGCAAGGACAAACCCCTGAACACATTCAGGGTCGTAAATTCCAGATTATGCAAGAAATGCTCGCGATACTCGGATCTACATACGAAGAAGCGCGCGGCGTTTTTGAAGCCTTAGGCTACAAGGCCGAAACGATCGCCCCTGTCGCAGACGCTCCTGAAAAAATAGAGGCCGTTAAAGAGAGCAAGGAAAAAACAGAAACGGCTCCAGCCAACACCGCATTTGTAGAAATATCCATCCGTGGCCTTAGTGATGGTAACTTATACGCCGACGATATTTGTCTGACCAATGGTGAAGTTATAACGCCTCCTACTGACCGACCTGATTTGCAGGTGGCTTTTGCAAGTGGAACGTACAGCGCAGATCCGGGTGCCATCGCTAATTTTGAATTCGATCTGACCAATAGTGGAACGGCCATCGTTACGGACAGTTACCGGATTGGTTTTGTTTTGAGTACCGACGCAACCTTGAGCAGCAATGATATATTCGTAGGAGAAGTACCAACAGGCAATACGGATATCGGAACGACGATTGATATTGCGGGTGCGATCACCATTCCGGAAAATACCACGGCGGGTAATTATTTCCTGATTGCCAAAGCAGATTTTGACGAAGTGATTACGGAGTCTAACGAGAATAATAATGTGGCTGCGCAGATGTTTACGGTGAATGGAACGATCACTCCTCCGACGACCGGAGAAGCGAATTGCGAAGCGGAAAGTGATTTTCCGTGGCACGAGTGGATTAGCAGCGTAGCGGTCAACGGCGACGAAAACACTTCCGGAAAGAAGTCTTATTCTGATTTTACGGACGAGCTTTTCTTCTTTTCACAGGATGATAATAATTCAATTACATTGACGGCAACGTATAGTTATGTGACCGCAGATGCGTACTGGCGGGTATGGATTGATTATAATCAAAATGATATTTACGAAGCCGATGAGTTATTTTTTGAGCAGATGGTGCCGGCCCCGGAAAGTGGCAGCGGTGTTACCAGTACCGCTACGGGAAGTGGATTGACGATTCCAAATTTGCAGTTGTCCGGTGATGGCGTGGCGAAGATGCGGGTTATTCTATCCCGGGATGGATTTGCGGAAGCCTGTGGAAATGTTGCTTTTGGTGAGGTAGAAGATTATCTGGCGGTGATAGATTTGGAGAATGCCAGTTTATTCAGCCAGAAAAATGCTTTGATCAGTGATCCGCAATTGGTCAGCCTGTATCCTAATCCGGCTACGGATCAGGTAACTATCGGACTGGATAAAATGCTTGGCCAGGAGTTTGATTTGATCGTGACCAATCAGCTGGGACAGGTATTACTGAATAAATCTTTTGGGGAAGATGGAGCGAGTCGCTTTATCTATAACACCAGTGATTTACCGACGGGTATTTATTTTGTTTGGTTAAAAACAGACGGAAAACGTTCTGTTCCGCAGAAGTTGATTAAGCAGAAATTATAAGTTTCTAGTATTTAGATTAACTCTTTTAAAGCACCTGAATTGAAATCATCATTCAGGTGCTTTTTTAATATATTTTTTATTAAATTTTATTTAGATAAAGCTGATAAAGTCTCTAAATAATCGGTATCTTTGTCATCCAATCAACCTAATTAAGACACCTCTGTCTTTTCCTTTCCCAATTACCTTTCTACCCCTAACTTTCCTAGGACTTTAACTAAGAGCTTGTCTAAATTTCTATTAACTGAAAATCAATATCTTATTCACAATCTTAATTTTTTAAACAAAATCAATTATGACATTTAGAAACAACCTTTTACAAAAAATGGTGGCGGCGTTTCTATTGCTGATGCTCTTTAGCAGCAGTACATTAGACGCACAGTCTTACTGTACCAGCCAGGGAAACCAACCCTGGGAATCCTGGATTAGCACGGTATTTATTGCCGGTAGTTCACTCGATAACCAGTCGGGAAAAACTCAGTACAGCAATTTCACCAGCCAGAGCGCTACGATCAGAGCGGGTGAGCTGCGGGAAATTACACTCGTAGGATCCTGGAGTTATACGACCTGGGATTTGTACTGGCGTGTATGGATCGATTATAATAAGAACGGTGTGTTCGAAAATTCGGAGCAGATCGTTCAAAAGCGTACTACGGCACCCGCCAACGGTACGGCAGAGAAGGTTATATTTGCCAATTTTACTATTCCGGAAACGGCACAATTGGGAAACACCCGAATGCGGGTAGCCATGAAAAGAGCAAGTTACCCCGGCCCCTGTCAGAGTTTTGCCATCGGTGAGGTAGAAGATTATACGATCAATATCACCGCGGGAACGAATGGTTCGGTCTGTCCCTTAACGGCCTCATTTAGCAATGTAACTTGTAATAATGACCAGTATTTTGTTGACGTTACGGTCGAGTCTGCCAACGCAAATCCAAATTCTGAGTGGACACTCATTGGAAGCCCTGGCGTTACTTACCCGTATAATCAACCCGTCAATTTAGGACCTTATCCATCTTCCAGTAGTAGTCAAGTATTGAATATTAAGGATATTAATAGTACCAACGGTAATACTTGCGAAACGGGACTTTTTATACCTTTTCCGGATGATATTTGTGAGGACGATAATCTTCCCACACCAAGTGAGATTTGCCCCATTACGGCTACTTCCAGCAATCTGACCTGTGATGATAACAATACACCAAACAATCCCAACGATGATTTGTTTTCTTTCGACGTGGTGGTGACGACTGCCAATCAGAATCCGAATGCCCGCTGGCGTTATAATGGTAACAATTACCGTTACAATCAGCCCGTAAATCTGGGACCTTTTCCGCTGGCAGATAATTTGCAGTTTATATTTATTAAAGATCTAAGTAGCAGAGGCGGTGATGAGTGTGAAACTACTTTAGTCGTAGATCCTCCTTTTCAGTCCTGCGGTGGTGGTACTAATCCCAGTGGTACCTGCGCTAATAATATTATCAGCAATGGAGGATTTGAAAATGGCCTGAGTGACTGGACAAAAGGAAACGTTCAGCCAAATCCCGGTGCTCGTACCGGCCAGGGTGCCGCTCTGTTCGCGCAAGGAAACCAACGAATATACCGAAGCATTCCCACCAGTGCGGGTAATACTTTTACGCTAAGTGCTTATTTACGGTCAGTTAGTAGTACTAAAAACGCAGGTATCAGCATCAAGTATTTGAGTAGTAGTTTTCAGCCGTTGGTTGATGAAACTGAATTTATTTCGGTGGGTGGTTCTTACACTTTCGTTACGCTGACAAAAACGGCTCCGGCTAATACCGCTTATCTGGAAATTTCCATTCGTGGTTTTGGTGATAATACTTTGCTGGCCGACGATGTCTGTCTGCTAAACGGTGGCGGATCAACGCCTACCACTTCAAAGGAATTAAGCGTAGCACTTAGAGCAGGCACCTACAATGGTAATCCGGGTAGCGTTGCTAACTTTAAATTTAACCTGATCAATAGTGGTACCAGTACCGTTACGGAAGATTACCGGATTGGATTTGTACTAAGTACCGACAACAATTTTAGTAATAATGATGTCTTTGTGGGTCAGGTAGTAACGGGTAATACTTCTCCGGGAACGACCGCTAATATAGATGGTGCGATTACTATTCCCGCCGGAACGGCAGCTGGTAATTATTTTCTGATCGCTAAAGTTGATTTTGATAATGCGGTTTCTGAAACCAACGAAAATAATAATACCAGTTCTAAAGCCTTTACGGTCAATGGAGGAGGCTCAAATCCACCTGCGGGGACG
This sequence comes from Endocladia muricata, assembly GCA_032356245.1. NCBI lineage: Eukaryota > Rhodophyta > Florideophyceae > Gigartinales > Endocladiaceae > Endocladia > Endocladia muricata. The sequence continues at coordinate 6,923 of JAUKWC010043444.1, read as the reverse complement.
CCTAATTGCGCGGCGGAAAGTGATTTTCCGTGGCACGAATGGATCGACAGAGTACGGGTAAATGGTCAGAACAAAAACTCCGACCGATCCGTCTACTCTGATTTTACCGGAACTTCTTTCACTTTCGGGAAAGATGGTAATAATACGATTGCGTTAAGAGCAAAATATAGTTATGAAACGGCAGATGCTTACTGGCGGGTATGGATTGACTATAATCAGAATGGTGCTTTTGAAGCTAACGAAATATTCTTCCAGCGAAAAGTATCAGCTCCGGCTCCTGGTGTTAATGTATTGAGATCTACGCAAAAGACCAATATTTCTATTCCAAGCAACGCTAAAAACGGTGCTACCCGAATGCGGGTAATTATGTCCAGAAATGGTTTTGCGGATCCTTGTGGCACGATTGCTTTTGGAGAAGTGGAAGATTATACGGCGGTGATCGGCGCGAGTAGTGCGACGATGAACGGCGAAGAAGAAATTTTCTTCAGCGATCCACAGATGGTCAATTTAGCGCCCAACCCCGCCGAAGATCAGGTGATCATGGGACTGGACAAGATGGCCGGACAACCCTTCGAACTGATGGTCAGCAATCAACTGGGGCAAATCATTTTACGTCGGTCTTTCGAGGCGGATGAATTGAGTCGCTACGTTTATGACATCAGCAATTTGTCTACAGGAATGTATTTTGTGTGGTTGAAGGCGGAAGGTAAGCGTTCGATTCCACAGAAGTTGATTAAGCAGAAGTTGTAGAGATATAATTTTTAAAATAGTCACTAAAAATAAAAATGCTCAAATCGGGAATCCGGTTTGGGCATTTTTTATTGTAAACAATAAACCTTCTTATTTTATTACTACTTTTTGCACACTTAATTCTTTAATACTTAAAAAGTAAATTCCGCTGGATAAAGCATTAACCGAAATTTGATCGCTCGTGTTATCTATTTTACCATGACGGCTGGTTTTTATTTTCTTTAACATTCATTTGATTTTAAAAATCGAATCATCTCTACGAAGTTGTTCTAAAATGGAGGTTGAGAATATTTGCAAGTGCTTGATTCTCAAGACGAAGCTCCATTTTTTTTGCGTAGCCGTAGCTACGGAAAACAAAATTAGCTGAAGTATTGAGGATCAATGACTTGTAAATAAATCATCTATCTATTTTAAAACAACTTCTACATCTTAATCATCTTCAGCATCTGAAATTCCCCCGCCCTGTTTTCCAGTCGAACAAAATAAATACCCGCCGGATAATCCACGATAGAAAGCGTGTAAGGAAAACGATTCACTGGTATATTTTGTAATGGCTGACCCGCCAGACTAACAACACTTATATTCCATCGACTACTACTGACGACCTCTCCACGTGGAACAATCTCCACCTCATCCGTACTCACCGTCGGCCATAATTCAAACAGATCCAACTGCTCGGGGAGATTACGGGTCGGGACTACCTGGGTGATGTCTTCACAGGCTTCGTAGATACAGCCATCGGCGTCGGTACGGACGAGCCAGGTGTTGAGCCTTTCCTGATTTGGATTGATATTGTTTATAGTGTCTATAATTACTCCAGTCATTACAAGATCCCCATTCTCCAGTTCGGTCAGGTTGTTAAAATTATTAGAAGGAAAACCATAACGATAATCTGCAATAGCCTTCTTCCAGAGTAATTCTCCATCTTGTGTCATTCTAAATAGAAAACCGTGAGATTGAAAGACTTGCCCGTCATCCACTTCGTCTCTCCCAGCTCCCACAATATCTCCATTTTCAGCAATGATAAATTCGGCAATACTTTGAGGCCCTAAATTATAAAAAATATGTCGCCATAAAACTTCCCCCTCATCTGTCACCTTTTGAATTGTATAGGGACGATCATAAAAGTTAGAGATCGTAAAATCATATAGAGGATAACTAACAATAAAGTTCCCATCGTCTGCCACGGCTAAACTGGTCAATCCATTCGCATAAGGAGGTGGCAATCTAAAAGACCATTCCACGTTACCGGCTACATCCATTTTTATGACGCTGTGCTCCTGTGACCATTCTGGGGTACGGTAGGTACCCGAAGCAACAAAGCCATCATCGCCCAGATCTATTAATTCCTGTACCCAAAAATGATAGGTGAGATCGCTGTAAGTTTTCTTTTCGATAAAATTAAAATCTTCGTCTAACCATACCAAAGATGCAAAGCGGTGATTTTGTGACAACTCCTCCGTTATGTTAAGAACCCAGCCATTATTTACTTTTGTGATGCTTCGAATGGCAGGAAAATTTAGATCGATTTCTATTGAAACGGTAGCTAAATGATTTCCCTCTAAATCGTAAGACATCATACTAAGTGGCAGAGAAGGTACATATCTGTTTCTTACGGCTATATAAATGATATCATCCTCTACAATTACAGCATCGTTTCCAGAAGCAGATAGAGAGTCAGTATCAATTTTCCATCTTAAGTCTCCTTCTAGATTAGTACAGGTAATACCGGTGCAAAAGTCTAAAGTAGGATAATGGCAAAATGATAAAGAATGAGTAATTAACAACGTATCTATCTGAAAGACTTTTACGCCATTATCGGAATGGTTAGCAATATCAAACGATCTACTAAAGGTAGACTGTCCTTGGGCTGTTATACTCAAAACAACTAACCCAATAATTATATAAATTTTAAATAAATTCATTTTACTATGTTTGAAAAGAGATAACAGCCTCTAAATTAATAGCCTGACTTAAAATCACAATGTTATAATATTATAAGAACTAAAAATCAGGGTTAAAGAGTAGACTCATTGTGATAAATCTAAGTAATAAATTTATAATCACCAAATTTCTTAACAATAAAAAGACAAATAATTATAATTGTGCACTATATTGTGCTGCTCTAGGAATTCAAATTTGTAATATTAAAGTTTATGAGCAAGATTTATAACTAAAAAATTATCTTATGATAATAGAGACGTAGAGTCACTTCTCAAAGCAGCAATGAGTACTCATTGCTAAAATAGAAAACGCTCAAACTGAATATTCGGTTTGAGCGTTTTTATTTTTGAGATTACTTACTAAGCAATACTCTCTTTTATTTTACGGACTTCTTCTTCCGTTAGTTTGGTCAGTTCTGCGGCTTCTTTGATGGATTTACCTTCCTTTAGTAATTGAATTACCAGTAAGGTCATTTGGATTCCTCGTTTCTCTCCTTTTTCAATTCCTCGTTTTTCTCCTTTTTCAATTCCTCGCTTTTCCCCCTTTTCAATTCCTCTTTTTTCTCCTCGCTCCTCTCCTTTTAACACTCCTTTTTTGTAAAGACCGTCTTCTTCAATATTATACGTTAGTGGCATATCTTCTATTATTTTTTCGGTTATTTCTTCTAATTTACGAATTCTGGCGAGAATTAACAATTGCTCCAGGTACTTTTTCAGATCATTCTCGTGTTCTGCGTGTACCTTTATCTTTCTGATCACCAACCGCAGAATAGATTCTTTTTGTTCTTCTTTAAAGTTAGTAAGTAACGCCAGCATAATTACAGAGGGTACCTGAGAGGATAAAAAATCGTTGGTATCCATATTATAGATACTGATTAAATCAAAACCCCGAAAAATTTCTCCTTCATTCAGCTGACGCTTCATCGTCGCTTTTCGCTTACCCAAATACACCACCACGTGATGTATTGGCAATTTATACTTGCGATAAAACAAGCCGTGATACTCCGCCATCCGGCCCAGCATCTTAGGATCATTTTCGTTTTGAAATTCTATGTGTAATAAGGATATCTCTTGTTCCGCCGTTCTTATTTTATACAAAAAATCACTCTCCCGCTCCGTCGTCTTCTGAATTTTTTCCGGTAAGGACTCGTAAGAAAGAATCTTGATACCTAACTTTTTCTCAACCAACGGCAGAAATAATTCACGGGCATTTTCCTTGAATATCCGGTCGTAGACATTCCCTTTTCTATTATCCTTTTTCTTTGGATTGTTTCTCATTTACTACCTGACTTGACTACAACCGAATTTTCTTCAACCGATCCATTTCCCGCTTATTATCCCGTTCTTTGATACTGTCCCGCTTATCATACGATTTTTTACCCTGAGCCAACTGAATATCAATCTTCGCCAGACCCCGATCAGAAATATAAATCCGGTAAGGAATAATAGAAAAGCCTTTTTCGTTGACTCGCTTCTCTAATTTACGAAGCTCTACTTTTTTAAGAAGGAGTTTGCGAAGGCGCCGCGTTTCATGATTGTGGATCGTCCCCAGTTCGTACTCGGCGATAAACATGTTCTTAATGTACAACTCCCCTTTCCTAAAGAAACAAAAGGCATCGTTTAAATTCGCCTCTCCGTTTCGGATTGACTTAATCTCCGTCCCGGTCAGCATCACCCCCGCCTCAAAACCCGATAAAAATTTATACTCAAAAGCCGCTTTACGATTTTTAATTTCTATCTTTTGAGGCGTCTTATCTTTTTTCTTCTTTGCCATTATTATTTAATTTAAAATTCCACGTTTACATGCTATTTCAATCATTATTCAGTATTGCCCACTCAACATCCAATATTCCCTACAGCTTCTCCACCAAAAAATCCGTCATCTTATTATACAAGTGTAACCGCGCATTGTCTCCATAAATTCCATGATTGCGATTTGGATAAAAATAAGTATCAAATTGTTTATTCGCTTTGATCAACGCCTTAGCCATTTCGGTTGAATTTTGAAAGTGTACATTATCGTCCGCCATACCGTGTACCAGCAAATAATTACCCTTGAGCTGATCCGCAAAATATACCGGAGAATTTTCCTTATAACCGTTCGGATTTTCGTCGTCGGTACGCATATACCGTTCCGTATAAATAGAATCGTACCACTTCCAGTTTGTTACCGGAGCGACGGCAATCGCCGTTTTAAAAACATCATTTCCTTTTAAAATCGCCAGCGAAGACATATATCCACCGTAGCTCCAACCAAAAATTCCAATCCGGTCACCATCAATGTAAGGCTGTGCCGCCAAATATTTAGCCGCCGCAATTTGATCCTCCACTTCGTACTTACCCAACTGCTGATACGTCATCTTTTTAAACTTCTCCCCGCGTGCACCAGTCCCCCGATTGTCCACACTCACCACAATATAACCTTTCTGGGCCAACATCTGAAACCACCAGTAGTTACTGTATCCATAACTATTGTTTACCGTCTGACTACCCGGTCCACCGTAAACGTGCATCAACACCGGGTACTTTTTAGAAGCGTCAAAATTAGGCGGTTTAATCATCCAGCTATTCAATTCGTCTCCGGTCGTATTCTTAATTTTAGAAAAACTAACATTCTGCGTACCGTAGCTTTTCTGAATATCAGCCAGTTTTTTATTATCCTCAATCACCCGAATCTCTTTACCCTTTCGATCATATACTGTATAAGTAGGTGGTGTGTTTACCGTAGAAAAAGTGTTGACAAAATAATCAAAAGTACCCGAAAATTGCGCGGAGCTCGTCCCGGCGAAAGGGGTTAGATTCTTCTTATTTTTGCCATCCATATCTACTACGTAAATCTGCCGCTCCAACGGTGACTGCTCGGCGGCCTGATAATAAACCAATTTATTTATTTCGTCCACCCCGTATAAATTGGTCACATCAAATGATCCGTTGGTAAGCTGCTGTACCAGTGTACCATCCATATTGTACAGATAAACATGATTAAAACCACTCTTCTCACTCGTCCAGACAAAGTGTTTTTTATCCTTCAAAAAAGTAAGGTCATCCGTAATATCGAGGTAATATTCGTTGGTTTCTTCCAGCAAAGTTTTGGTTGAACCCATCTTTGTATCTGCCAGTATTAGCTTTAAGTTATTCTGGTGACGATTCATTTTAAAAACAACCAACTCATTGTTATCGTGGGTCCATTTTATTCTCGGAATATACTGATCTTCCATATCTCCCAGGTCAATCATTTTTGCTTTATAAGTATTAAAATTAAAAACGTGTACACTCACTTTTGAGTTTTTCTCTCCCACCTTTGGATACTTAAATTTTCTGTATTCGGGATAAGCGTCATCATTATGGATCGTCATAATAAATTCGTTTACTTCCGTTTCGTCAAAGCGAATAAAGGCAATCTGATCTCCATTCGGCGACCACGTAAAAGCTTTTGTTTTGCCAAATTCCTCTTCGTAAACCCAGTCCGCCATACCATTAATAACTTCATTTACTTTTCCATCCGTAGTAATCTGCCGGGTTTCACCGCCGATCAGATCTTTTACAAATAAATTGTTATTGCGTACATAGGTAGCCTTCTTTCCATTGGGCGAAAGGGTAGCCAAGCTCTGCTTATCCTGCCCTCCCAGTGGCGACAGTTTATTAGACGTCCGGTCCAGCACATAAAAGTTACCCTTGGTCGAATGCCGGTAAATTGATTCCAGATCACTTGCTAGTAGTATTTTGGCTTCATCTTTTGCAAATGAATAACTGTTAAAAGTTTTATCAAAATCACCAACGGCGGTCAATGCCTCCGCATCCAGTAGAACTTTTGTTTTATTGCCCGTTAATAAATCGTACTGTACCACCTTATTTTCTTCTTTACGGGTATAATGTCTTCCGTCTTTTTGAAAATTAAACCCGGGTACAGAACGGGCATAAAAAGTATAATCCTTCCAAATATCTTCTAACGTAATTTGTTTTGTTTGTGCCGTAACAAAAAAAGCGGGTAGACACAATAAAAAAAGCATTGAATATTTCATCATTATTATTTTATATAAATAAAGTTATTTCCCCATGATTTCATCTAAGGATTCCTGAATTCTTTTTCTCTTTTCCCGCCGGTTAATCACCCGGGCCGGAACAACACGAACCGTACAATCTGAGATGGGACAACGCTCGCAGGTTATATTTACCGTTCGGCTAACGATCGCAGGATCATCCACAAACTGAATCGTTTTCCGGGTAGCC
>JAUKWC010043433.1:0-11303 GCA_032356245.1 Endocladia muricata | reverse complement strand
GCCTGCCGGGTGGCGCTGAGTTGCAATAATCTCCCGATTTGGTGCAGTCACAGCGACAGGCGTAGCCGGGGCATCATCCTCCCCCTCCTGCTGCCCGTGAGTGCGCTTGGCAGACCGTTGTATTGGAGCAGCCCCTCTCGTCCTTCTGGCCGGCGGAGCCATCGATGTAGAGGTGCGCCACAGGCAGGACAGGACAGACAGAAGCTCGGTGAGAAGAACGGGTTCCAGAACTAAGTCCCAGTTGTTGCGAGCTGAGCAGGACAAGTACTGGCTAACAGCTACAACTCGAGAAGGGGCCTTTGTAAGGTCATGTACACGCGAAGAGTGCCTGCTGTCGATTGAAGTATCCTAAGCGTCAACAGCAGGACTGGAAGCATGGGCTGAGGGCCTGCAAATGGGCATTCTAGAAAGTAGCGAAAACTCCTACTTGGGTGGTGTCACTAAGCACAGGGGCTAAGATCTACAGATCTGAAAATGTATGGGAAGATGGATGTTATTTTTTCGATTCAAATTTGCAGATCCACGTGCTCGTGTGATTCCACATGTGTAGATCTCAGCCCCTGTCACTAGTGACACCCCCTTGTCTCAATTTTCATTACTTCTGAAACCCCATTTTCATGCTATAGCGGCCCCAAAACCGCCCACTTTTCTGAGCGACCATTCCTGCGGCTGAGCCCAAGTCTTTTCAGCCTGTATATTTCCGCCTGCTCGGCCGGAACTTTCTCTCAAACTGGTACGTAGTGTTTAAGTTTGTTTATCTGAACGCTATTTCGGATGACCCTATCAAATGCGTAGAACCTATGTTTATCCTCGTAGTTTGTGAACAGCTCCTCGTCCGTTCAGAATCTCACGCGTTGTACAAATCGTAATGGTGCTCAGTGAACGTACAGCCCTCGGCACCATTTCGCCCCGATGTTCGTAAAACTCCACGTTTGTGTTTCGCGGTCTAGAATTACCTCTATTTCGCTCCTCCTCGTCGCCAGGCAAGTACCGGGCGTCATGCCCAAACCCTGACACAAAAAACGGTGCCGGTACAATGTACCCCTTATGCCTCGGACATTCACGTGATTTCGCCCAGTTTCGAAGAGAAGAGCTGCCCGGTAGAAACATTCTTTGTATACCGCCAAAGTCGCAGCGCCGTAGATCTTCGTCTTCTCCCAAGGGCACTCACGCAAGTTTGCGTACAGGAGCGTCCCATCGAAGTGGAGGATCGTCTCTCCTTTCGCGAAGACCTGGTCCGCAAGCACCCCGCGTCCCACCTCTTCGAACTTCACTGTCGACGGACGCACCACCACAACCGTCGCCATCCCCTCCTCTGCCCGTATCGTTAGCGCGTCTGACGTGTCCAGCCGGGCGTGATTCTTTGTCCGCCAGTTGTCCGCCGGCGCCCGTGAATAGCGCAGGGAAAGCAGTGGAGCCCCGATGTAGTTCGCAATACACCGGACTATGTAGTCCGGTAGACATTGGTACCGAGGACACCCAGGAGGAGCATCCGCAGAGCTATTCCCTCTCTTCGCAGACACATTCCATTTGACGCCGCCCAGATACTTTGTGGGAAGCTCTACAGCGCGCGGAGAGCCACCCATATCGCACGCGTTGCTCACAACGCTTTCGCAAAACGCCTTGACCAAGCTCGGTAGAGCTTGACTGACGCAGTCGTCATCCTTTTCGCATTTCACAACACGGCGATGTCTGGGCAGCTGCAGTCGGCCTGTCGCATTCCCGCAAGTACCACCAAACAAGCCCAGCAAAAAGTCCCCCGATGTCGAATACTGCAACAACAGCTCGCTAATGTGCTTGACGCCTTTCTGCTTGGGTTGAAGCATCTTCATGCGACTCCCTTCGTCAGCTTTTCTCACTACCTCTCCGGGCTTCAACCGCTTGATTCCATCAATACGGTTCGTCCAGGCTGCATGCGAAGACTGCACATACCCGTTCCTTTGGTAGCATACCCGCGCAAAATGCACTTCAAGCGGCACATTCCTCCACCAGAAGTGAACGGCCCATTGCTTGAGTGAGGCGTGGCCACATTCTTTTATACTCGGGTTTTGTGTATAGTGACCTCGAGCTCCGACGTGGAACATTGGCTGGTCTTCCCCGTTAGCACGAAATTCTTCTGGCACCCCCCCTGGACCCACTGGCCCCATTACTCGCCTCGTCGTAGAGCTCTCGGATGTAACGCTTGAGGCGCAAAAGCCAAATGCCGAGTTGTAGACCACTACAGAAAATGGTTTCGTGGCCGGTTTTAGCAAGCAGTGCGTCGAATATTGGGACGGAGGTGTCCATGTCCTCGTTGGTGAAAACACCGTGGGCAGAGTTGTCCGCACCCCGTTCGCTTCTGGTGTCGAAGGGAGGGTGCGTCAATAGCAGCCAAACCTCACTTTCTAGGCACTCACCCGAGTCGTCAGCGTGATGATTGAAGAGGTCGTGGAGAGTGCACATGTGGAAACGGCAGACCGACTTCATCACGCAGAGCAACTCCGCGAGAAGGTCGGTCCATGGATCCTCCTCGGAGAGTGATTCTTCCGACACCTCCTGCGGCAGTGGAGACGGGCTAATACGGTTGGCTGGTTCTGGTGCTTCACAAAGGGGGTCGTTCGGCTCAGGCACTAATGGCTTGAGAGTGGACCGGAAAGCCTCACTACTTTTGCCTGTACGACTGTGTGCCACCACATGCCCCACTTCGTTATCGATACCCTTCAGTTCCAATTCCGTCTTCTCTTTCAGCCAGGAGGATAAAGAACAAGGAGGCTGCGCGGATAGCCCCACAGTAGGCGTGGTGCTCGGCAGTGTCACCCGCCGACTACGACGCGGTCTTGTGTCTTACGAATCGGCATCCGACAGCTCCAAGTCCACCTCCATAACCTCGGAACGGGCACCATCTTCCGGCGCTTCACGTCGAAGCCACGATGCCTCCCGGGTATCCTCGCTCATATTGGCACAGACCGTTGGCAAGTGGTCATCGCGTGCGTCAAAGTGGTCCAGATACGGCCAGCTGCAGCGGTGCTTGACATCGTACAAAATTTCGTTTGTAACGATGGCTTACAAGTTCGACAGGAACAGACTGGTAACCGCCTATATTGCCGCATCGTTCTCAGCAATTCGGTCCCAGCCTACCGTACTGCTCGCACTTTCCTCCACACTTGGTACCCCATCCGCTTGCAGCGTGGTTTCCTGCGTGATGGGTGCATAGCCGTCAGCGCGTGATTTCAAAGCCACAAAGTGCTAAACACGGGGATGAAACAGAAGGTAGGGTCAGGCTTACGCCGCACACTCCGGAACTGCCACTGCCTTCGCCAGCTTCGTCCACGCCCGAGTTAGCAGCTGGAGAGCAAACGCGAGACGATTTCCGCTTTGATTTATCTTCTTTAAAGTGAATACACATTTGGTACCGCGCCTGGAGAGGCATGCGTTGATGCCCTGGAAGAGCATCAGAACCCTGAAGGTCCCGGGGCGGGCAACAGAAAAAGATCCTGGTTGAACTACTTCCCAAACCTTGCTGACCTGAGAGGGAATGACCTTGGCGCCAACAACAGGAGACACCCCGTAGTCCTTCTGCATGAAGGCCACATCCGCGATCTCCCCAATCCTCTTGTGTTTTCGGGTCAGGAAGATGATTGACAGCGCTGCGAGCACTATCTGCTTAATCTGCTCGCTGCCGAGCTTGGGAGAGACCGGCCGTCGCTCTCGATAGAATTGCGGAAGTTGCCGCCAGGGTCGCGCTGCTTGTTTTACAATGCGGCAATTTCCTTGATCACCATCCCGGCGTCGTCGTCTGCTGCGATGAAAATGTGCAGGAAGGCCGACATGTGGAACTTCGTGAGGTCAAACTTCGCGTTCAACTCGGATGAGGGGAGAACGGCAATGCAGGCAGGCAAGCACACGCGTGGCATCCCCGGCCAGCTGAGCTCAGTCGGCGCCGTGGTTACAGTGCGGTGAGGAATGAAAGAGAAAAAGAAGCTCAGCAATGATGGAGACGCAAGGAGGGAGGAGCAGAGCGTCGTAAGCGGAGGAAGGAAAACCACGTGGATCGAAGTACAGGGAGGAGAGACGAGGGCGAAGCCAGGAAAGTAGGGAGGACCGTGTCGATATATTGGTATCGGAAGCGTGTAAGGAGTCGTGCTGTGGGAGCGGGTGTGTGGCATTTGTATTGAAGACAGGGAGGGCAACGGCCAGGGACACGACATACCTGCACACGCTCACGTCGCTGTTCCGTAAAAGCAGCTACGAACGGCGGCGCCCCATTCATAATACTTCGAAAAAAAAGTAGATTACTTGGGGTGCGACGTGGTGTCACTAGTGATACGGGCTGAGGTCTACACATGTGAAAAAACATAAGCAGATGGATGTGCGAAATTTTGTCTGAAGAACAACATCCATCTGCCCATGTATTTGCACATGTGCGTATCGCAACCCCTGTCATTAGTGACACCCCACCAGTCTTATGAGTTACATACTTTTCAATCGTGAAATGCAGCTATTCCGGCGTGCTCAGAATTGCATTTTTTTGTGTGCGACGATAATTGCTGCCAACCGTGGCCGTTCAACCTTTCCTGGTTGTCGTGTCCGTACCACTCCCGCGCTACCACTTTCTTCTCTCAGACTTTCGATTCTTTATCGTCACGCGTGCACCCTCTCCCGCACACGGATCATTTCTCGTCTTCTCCGCCTTCACGCTATAAAATACCTCCTCCTTCATTCCCATTCTTGATCCTTTCTCGAAAGTGGCGTACCTCCGAAATGACCGACGAACTTCCCATCAAGACCTTCATCTGCGACTTGGTAAAGTTGGCCACGTAGCCGCAGCCGGCGATACAATCCGAGCCGTGATCGCGGCCAGCGGCGATAGGGAAGGAGTTCCGGGCCAAAGCGGGCGTGGAGACCTCTCGATCGGAGTCACCGCCATGCAAACGCCAGTGTCGGGACGCCTCAGGCCAGGCGCGTCCTTCGTCCGACCGCTCTCTGATACCAGAGACTGTGGACGATGAGGACTCCGATGTGGTTGCCGTGGAGGTCGATGAGCAGTCGGTGTCGTTCTGGACTTTTTACAAAGGCTGACTACGAGTCCACCGAGGTCTACGTATATATTACGCAGACCATACAGCCGCGGCATGTTCATCGCGAAGAGACGGACGTCACCATCGATGGCCTCCAGGCCAGCATGATTAAGCGGGGCTACAAGTACGACCTTGGCGTCACGTCGGTCACGGGGCGACGGTCCGACCATCCCTCGCAGCCGAAATTCGCCAACAAGACCATCAAGGACGGCACGGTGTTGCGCGAAGGTGTCAGGTGCGCTATGGTGGACGGCCTTCATCGCCGCCAAGTTGTCGTGAGTCTAAAAGAGGGACACGACGGGTTGGCATGGGCTCGCGAGGGCCTTCGCAAGCGTCTTATCAGCCGAAAGGATGAACGGGATATGACGGATACGGAAATCATGTCCGACGTGTCGTATCAGAACACCTCCGCCGGACTGGGTCGCATCGACATTTCGTTCTTACACTACCTCATGAGTATCATCCACTTCATGCAGGCTCTCGCCGTGGAAAACGACACGGACTCACTAGCGTTGAGTAACAAGGGCCCTGGGGAAGCAGTTACGAAGGCCATTCTGCTCCCAGCAACCAGCCTGGCTGCCTACCGCCGCTACCTTCGCATAGCTATGATTTTTCTCTGAGACTCAGGCCTCGTGAAAGTGCCGCGCGACCTGACGTTCGACACCTCGACCTCTAGGAACCTACGCATCACTCACCTCGATGACCAGCATCTTCGGTCAGAGAGCCCTCATATCGTAGCTCTGTTCATGACTTCAGCATCACGGTTCATCAGCAATGTGGACCGCGACGGAAAGTTTGATCTCAACGTTTCGACGGCTGCGCGCGCCAGCTTTTCCAAGTCTGCATACACTTGTTTGAGAAGTGTCGCGACGGGAAGGGCCGTAGCTGTCACACAGTTCTGGGCACTGAGATTGCTCCGTCGACACTCCTCAGAACTTCCATCAAAGAGCTTTATCTGCACCAGGCGCGTCTCTACTCTGAGAGAGACAACGAGTCTGCAGAAGATCTGGAGAAGCACAACAAGGCGCGGGCTACGCGCTTTGCGAATAAGGTGACTGAGCACTTTGCTCCTGGGCTCAGCAAGCAAGCCGCTCTGGCTCGCGTGACGACCCCAGCTTCTGGACCTCCTACACGCCGCTCTGCCCAACGTGCTCTTGCTTCCGACGCGACTGCACCCAACCCTGTAGTCCGTGTGCGGAAAGCCCCAGGAGTGATGCCCGCGACAAAAGCGCTTGCCAGGGAGATAACGGCGGCATCCTTCTCACGGTCAACGTCTCGACTTGTGGGGACTGAGCAGTTGACGAAGTCTGGCCAAGTGAAAACGGTAGCGGGGCAGTCGGGACGAGGAGTCGCTGAGAAGACAAAGGCGGCCCAGAAAAACATGGCCCAACGTGAAGGTGCCCCGCAGATGTTCGACGACAAGGTTCCGAACCAGATGCTGGTCGGCACTGCGGACAAGACCGCGGTGTTTGAAGAAGCGCCCGGCATTTGGGAAAATCTGGCATACGTCGGCCCGCCAGATCACGAAGAAAAGGAGTTGCGGCCGTGGATGGCCAAAGACCCGCTCCTCATGCTCTGGTTGCTTCCCAGCGACGTGCCCATTGAGCACTGGGCGCACTTGGAACTCTCCATCAAGGATGTCGTAGCCATGCATTGACTTCAGTTCTTCATGGGGAGGTAAATGTACTTTACCTAGTTGGAGGGTATCGATGTGGGTGCGGACATCTGGAAGCCTAACCGGCCTCAGGCGCACTCCTGGAGGAATTTAGCAGACGGGGCTGACGTTTATAGCAGAGGATATGCCTACTTTGAGAGGCGAGAGGGTCAGTTGCAGCACCTCTGCTACAAGTCCCTTGAGAATTTCGCTGCCTCCTGCGCCATTCCGCGCGGAAGCGTCGAACCCCTGATGTTGACGCCCAAGTTGAAGCTTTCGCCCGTTCAAAGTTTATGATCGTTCATTGCCAGCACATTCAACTGGGAGAATGCACTGGGACAGGGGCCAGATGACACTTGGTAGAACCCGATTGTCAGCGAGGGAAAAGACGAGGAGGACGCTGCAAACCGTGAGGTCGGAATCGCCCGCTCCTCCAGTAGACGGACCCTCGTGACGGAAGCGTGCGAATCGAGGGGGGAATGGCTGTGAGCTTTGCGAAGGTGTGCGTAGCTGGATGCGCAGGTGGGTCAACGTCCTGCCTACGGCGGTCGGAGGAAGATATTTGGGACGAAGCTGTGCATACCTAAGACCGTGGGTCGGTATTTGGTTACTGAGAAGGACTGCCGGCGGGAAACGCCGCACAATGACTTTGACGAGTCGTTGAAAGCGGAGACGCTGTGCTAATTCGGAGTCGTAAGCGAGGCAGTGGGCTTCCGGTCGTGGGTGTGTGACTATTCACACCTCTTTGCATGCGGGAGGGAGAGCGAGCAGGTGGCAGCGGCGGCGTCGTGCAAGACGAATAAGATTAATGTGCCGGCCGACTCCATGTTTTTCGGACCTGGGCATCTCACGCACGCCGGGGCTAGGTATGAAGACCGCAATGCGGATGAGTTAACGGTACGATAACGTGCGTACTTCATGCCCGAAGGGAAAGGTGTGCTGCACCAGTTGTTCTACGTACTGAATGGGCTACGGCAGTTACCGGACAGTGAGACGGCCCGTGTTATTCGTCGGACTAATGAAAAAGGTGAGGAGTCGGACAGTCGGGACGACGCGAGCATGGGTGGGTTTGTAGACTTGCATGCGGGCGGGAGTAGTAGGGCAGAGGAGATCTGTCCTAGAGGTGCTGGTTTCGACTGCGATGACCTCGAGGATTCGAATGCCGTTCTTACAAGTTGTGCGGAAGATTAGGTAGCTACACGAAGAAGTGGCTGAATAGCCGGGAGTGAAACGAATGTAAACACTACTTGCCAGTTTGAGAATCAACTCCAGGCGAGCAGGCCAGAACATAGGGGCTGAGAACGACTTGGGCTCAGCCGAGAGGAAGGTCACGCAGAAAAGGGGCCGATTTGGGGACCGCTACAGCACGAAAAGGGGTTTGAGAAGTAACGAAAATTCAAGCAAGGGGGTGTCAGTAGTGACAGGGGCTGAGATCTACACATGTCAAATCACACGAGCACATGGATGTGCGAAACTTAATCTAAAAACAACATACATCTTACCATACATTGTCACATATGTAGATCTCAGCCCCTGTCACTAGGGATACCACCCAAGGATGAGTTTTCGCTACTTTCTGGAATGCCCATTGGCAGGCCCTCAGCCCATGGTTGCAGTCCCGCCGTTGACGCTTAGGATACTTCAATCGACAGCAGGAACTCTTCGCGTGTACATGACTTTACAACGGCTCCATCTCGAATTGCAGCTGCTGGCTGGTGCTTGTCCTGCTCAGCTCACCACAACTGCGACGGAGTTTCCGAACCCGTTCTTCTCACGGAGCCTCGGTCTGTCCTGTCCTGCCTGTGGCTCAGCTCTACATCGATGGCACCGCCGGCCAGAAGAGCGAGAAGAACTGTTCCAATATAACGACCTGGCAAGCGCACCCACGAGCAGCGGGAGGGGGAGGACGATGCCCCGGCTGCGCCTGTCGCTGTGACTGCGTCGAACTGCGAGGTTCATGCAACTCCGCGCTACCCGGCAGGCAGGTTAACGGGGGTTGTCCAACCCGAGACAACGCGGTTGCCGTCCTGTTTGGTCCAGAAGGTGAACAATCCGATGGTACCAACGTTCTGGGGACTCACGGCGCTACTATAAAACTGGCAGCTCGACCAGGGCACGCTGCCAAACAGATGCCTACTTGTCGTGCCTCTATTCAATCTGGCCGCAGCTCGAGCACAGACAGCTTCACCGGCCGGCCGAGAATCGCGTCCGCTTCGCCCGTCCAGACGCCCGGCATTGCGGCCCCTGTGCTATCTCACATCCGCCGTGGAGTAGGGCAAACTCATCGTGGGACCCTGCGTCCTCGTGGTGCATTGGGGGTGAGACCCTCCTCGTCACTACCTCCGCCCATGCCGTCCCGGATAAGCGTTGAGACTTCTGCTGTAGCTCGCTCACAATCGATCTCGCATGAGCAGATGGAAGAGCTACAAAAGATGCTTGCCGAGCAGAAAAACATGGGCAGTGCGCAGTGGGAAAAGATTGCTGTTCTCAAGACGAGGGTCAACGACGACAAGGAGAAGGTACAGCAGGCCGACCAAGATCGTCTTGAAGTGCGGGTGACGGCCAAGACAACGTTTTCCCAGTTGTTGCGACGACGAGCCGAATTCAAGGATGTCGAGCAGGAGAACGAAAGCCTACGCATGACTGGCGGGATTTCCGATGGCACCCAGCTGCCCACAAAGCATGCTGGAACTAGACGTCGTCAGAGTTGGAGGCGTATGGAACAGGTGGGGGCGGAGTATATTGGTGTTGCTAAGACCATCGGGAAGCAAATTCTGCAATGGCGCCACCACAAAAGTGCTGAGCTGGACATAACAGGTTCTGTTCGAGTACGGAACTGGCCGGGTCGCAGTGTGCCGCGCGTGGCCGCCGAGCTTTCCACGGACGACCTGGAGGGTGTCGGGCCGATTCCACCGATGGTTCTTGCCAATCGTAAGGAGTACTATACGCGTTCCTGATACGATGGGGTGACGGCTCTGGTTGGAATGGTGCGTGCAAAGCTTGGCACCAGGCACCGGTCATCCTTGTTTTTGGATGCCGAATCCCGCCGCTAGTGCGAGGAGGCTGTTTCAATAGACTATGCTCTATATGCAAGGAGGAGCCAGACAACCTCTCACATGATGAGCGCGCGGCAGAGAAAAGGTAGGGGCAAGCGGTTCCAATGCCTGGAGTCTGATGTCGCGGAAGACGAAGTTTGTATCGGACAGCGAGCGGGCGCAGCACTCATTTCAGGTACTTCAAGCGAGAGTGAGGCTGATGAGTTCTGAAGGGAAGCAAGGGACCTCAGACTTCTCATGGCGACAGCTCAGCAAGGTCGAGGATCTAGCATACGGTGATTACTCTCTACCGAAGGAGATGTTCGATTTTGAGGAGGGTGACGTACTATTTAGAAAGTCTTTGGGGAGATGTGTCCTTCACGAGTTCCGAAAATGTCATGCTCAACAGGATAGAACGTCCGCGAACGGGTCCATCATGCAACTTGCACATCTGGACGCCTGGCTGGCGACAGCGGTATACTGCCTGCAGCCTGATGAGGGCAGTGGCGTCTAGCTCCAACGCACTTACAGCCTGGCGATTTCCAATTCTATGCCCTTGGCAACCGCGCAGAAACTATGCAGCGTTTGGCGCGTTTTATGCCGCACTGGCCAACAAGAGAAGTTTTAAGATGGTTCTACTGTTGAGGGAGCGTTGCGGGAGGCGGTGAATAAGGAGATGGAACGGTCTGGTGGAGAGGATGGCGAGAATTTGTTAGCAGGCGCCGCTGGAGTAGCCACAAACGTGGTAAAGGTGGGTTGAGGGACAATAGTTTATGTGGCGGGGCGGAAAACGCGGTTTTCGGACAACGTTTCCAGTATGCTTGGCGGTGTTGTCAGTTGCTAGGTTGCACGTACAGACTCAGGCGAGGGACCTTATGAACTCGTCAATGACGCGTCTGGCCTGTCACGCAGTCCGGCCACAACTTTGGATTCTTTCCCTTGCGCTGTTGTTGAAGCAGAGGACGAATAACTGTCGACCCACAGAAGAGAGAGAAGGACGGAAACCGTACTCGTATGTGGGTCGCTCACTAAACGGATTGTAGTTTCCTCCTTTGTTTAATTCTAGTGCCGAGCGAGTGGCGTGTCCATTGGAGCAGAGGGCTCACGTAGAATTGGCCGTGCATCAGGGTCTGTGTAGAACCTGTTTATGCAGAAAAGATGGTGGACGTAGTCGAGCTGACGAGTGAAAGGGGGGATGCGGAAATTTGACCCCACCACGTGAGTTTTCCCAAGGATAGCAAGGGCCTTGCACGGGCCAAATCAGGGAGAAGCAGGAGCTGGACGCCCTCGTCGCTGCATCTATGGGAGCGGGACCTGATGTTCTGTGCGATTAACATTCTCATCCGTAGACAACCGCAAGCAAACGCATTGCAGAGTGATATCAACAGCGTCGATTGGTGCAATGTAATCCGTGTACCGAACGAAGGCATACTCGGTAGGTGGCATTGATTCACTGCGATGCATACAGTAAAACGATAGCACCTGGGCCACCCATACAGTGTCTGTGTGTTCTTCGTCGTCAGCGGCCAGGAGCACGAAGCTGAATCGCTGCCGTTT
>JAUKWC010043422.1:0-11307 GCA_032356245.1 Endocladia muricata | reverse complement strand
CCCTAATCCCCTAATCCCCTAAGCCCCTAATCCCCTAATCCCCTAACCCTAATTATTGCTGTTCTTGGTTGTACACCTCATGGACGGGGTGCAAATCCTGCACGTGTTACGCGGAATCACGAGAAAGGGCGGCCTAAGCTCCTCATCGTTAGTATTTCTACCACGTCGAGCGCTTTCCAAATCTCAAATTTCGGCAACGTCGAATGAACGACACGAACACATCCACTCATGAACCAAAATCGTAGCAAAACTACATATGATCATCTCATGACAACGCCAGTACTTCTTTGGCAAAGAATCGTGTGTGAGGCCCAGAAGTCGTCTTATCATGGGAGATCTCGGTTGCTGCACGATAAGAGCCCATCTACAGTGCCGCTCGGAGACATTTGTGTCACTTTCACATGCCCGGTACTGGGGCAGAATCCTAGCTCTCGGTAAGGTTATCTGGACAGCTGAGCAGTACGATCCACCTCCCCACTTCTTCTTCTGTGTTTCATAGATAAGTGCCACAGGTACTGCTCAGCTCAGGACTTGCCAATAAGGACAGCTTCACAGCACCTCCTTGCCGTATAGTAGTTCGCAATATCTCTACCACTTGACAAACGTTGCCCCACAGCTGCGGGGTGGCTAGTGATTCCAGAACTGTGATACCACGGTGATGCGAGAGTGAGAAAGGGCTTGTCCACCCTCCGCTTCCGAACTCTGGAGTCCGGCTTTTTCGAGCGTATCTACTATAGTGCTCGAAAGTTCATGACGACGTGTACTGACCGTTGTGATATGGAGCTCCGTGCAATAGCTCGGGTAGAAGCTCATTCGCACAGTGGGTCTGGCAATGCCTCCGGGTGGCTTTCTTTGCGACGGAAAACCTAAACTTTCGCATCATACAAAGGACTCACCGACAATAACCATAAAGTGCTGGTCTTCACGACGTCCCCAATCAACCTTTAAATTCTACCGATGAGTCAGTGCAGTCAGAAAATGCAGCCGTTATCGTTTGTGTTCCAATCTGAAAGCGAAAGTAAAACTAGATGACGCTGCCGGGCTGCTGTTCTCAGTGGACCGCGCGTAAGATCGCATTTAGTCGTGCTCACGAGCTGCCATACCGAAAGAGAGTCCCCATCCCAATACCCAACTCAGGCCTAGGCGTTCGGAAATGAAGGAAGGGCCCGTAGAACGCCTTGAGCGCTACTAAGATCCTGGAATGATCCCCCGGTAGATGGGTCGCTAGTCTGTCTTGACACAGATGCAGCTAAAATGTCTATTAGAAATGGCGGGGCTGTAATATGACATCGCGAGGACGTTGACGATCCCATCTGTCCAGCTCATAGAAAATTGCCCTGTTATTTGTCGTCCGGCGATCCATCCGCGACAAAGTTCGGTTATTTAAAAAGTGTCGCAACTCGGCTAAACCCGGGTACCATGTAGTATTGAACTGGTGTGCGCTTTTATTTGCGCTCTAGAAGTCTATAATCGCACACTGCTGCGAACCATAGCTGAGCAATGCTGCGAGCGGTTTGTATGGATAATGGTCAATCTCGACTCTATGGAAGTGAAGAATACACGTCAGCACGTTTTAAAGGTACCTTCAGGCAAGGTTTCTACGACCTATACGTAAGCAAAGGAGATAAGAGTACACCGGGTACTTGCCATCACTGTCAGCAGCGAGCTGAAAGCAGTGAAGGTCGATGAGAGCAAAATATGATCTCGCGAAGCGACAATCAACCTCGTCACGCCAAGCATCACCAAGGCCTACCAATACTATGTTCGACTCTAGTTGAGCCTCACTCTGTGGTGACTTTATCACGTATACTGCCCCGCGGAGTCATGAGCTCTTTGAGATCTTCTATTTCTCCTGTATTTCTTGACGTCGTTGTGGACGTCGCCTAAATGCTGTGGAATAGTGCGCCTTGTACACACAACGCACTTTATGGAATGCTATGGAATGCTAACCTTCGTGGCATTCCCGACAGTGGAATTTGCGTGGAGCGATGGTTTTCGCATGCACACTACCTTCCGAAGAATTATTACTCTGCACTGCCGCGTCCAGTGAACGTCCACATCGGCTACTTACAGGTCACTGTCTAGGAAAGGGTGCAGCTCATTCCGCGAATTGCACCGTACACCGCAGTTCTATTTCTCACTATACGTGCGTCAATGGGGGAAAATGCCCTATGGGCTGTCCCACGGCGATCAGCTTTTCTTAGAACCTCCATACTCATAGTCGTCTCTAGATGGTCTGGAATCAACCGCAGTGAAGAACAGCACGCGCATTATGCGCCATCCGCGGTTCTCAGAGAGTTGATAATTATGCTCAGTGATATGCAGCTGCACTCCTATACCAAGAACTTTCCTGGCATTATATGGCAACAAACGGACTATGAACTTTAGTGTTAACTGCTTGGACCGTACTGCAACCATGGTGGAACGCAAACGAGGCCTATGTCGTTACCTGCGAAAGAAGTGGAAAGTTGTATGGCTGCTGGTGGGCGACGTTAGTCTAGTGCATGCCGATAGTGAGACATTTAACGGTATTTCTTTGCTCAAACATAGTGTTTTTTGTTCTCCCGGTTACGTTTGCAGAGAATGCCAGACTTCGTGCATCGTCCTGTCACTGACCAGCAATACGCGCATGAGCTCATACATTTAGCACTCAGCGGTTTACGTTGGAGTTTTACCAATTGCAGCTCAATGCTGAGACCGTCAGTCAAGTCGGCAGCGTGCAGTATAGGGAAGCTTTCCTCCTACGCTGTATGGCGACCGGTCCTTGGAACGACGACGGATGAACCGACACCAACACCTTACTCCACCTTTGTAGTAGTTGTGCTGTGAGTGGCCCCTGCAGGACTGCGGGCGCAGCTTCCCCGTTCTAAATAGATGTTGCCCGTATTAGATGAAGCCCAAAGGCATACAGGAGCGCGAACCGACTTCAAAGAGAAGTTGTAAGCATGCATTTTGTGGGGTTGGAAAGTAAGACTTTTTTGACCAGGGTTGATTATCACCGACGGCAGGGCTCGTCACGGGCCCATGTACAAATCCAGGAGTACGTCACAACAAAGAGGGGATTCAGACATACAAGCGAACATGGCATTGACAGATGGTTAAATTCTAGTTTCTACAACGGCAGTCAATGAGGCCCAACCAAGTATATTTGTGGCTGCAAATTACATTTGAGATAGTACATCACCCCATCGTGTGGCAGAAAACGCTAAAGCATCAGAAGAATATATGCCCATCACAAACAGTTCCATAGAGACAAATGTGTCCGACAGGCTCGTACATCCCCACCTGCTACAGCTCCAGGTGACGTATCCGTACCCCACACTATTGGCTGTCAGCCATGTACATTGCCATCATGAAACGATCGCGCTGAACGTGCCGCTGCAGGCTTCGTCGACCGTCTCAAATACCTTTTTCTTTACTTCAGACTCCCATTGGGATGCTCCGAATGGAATTAACTAACACAGGATGATTCCTGAAGTCGCCCCTCCGATAACTCATTTCGAATTAGTGTTACCACAATCTCATGAGCACTTGCGCGGCTTTCATCGTAACCCGCATGTGAGAACAAACATGGCCTTCTTGTATATCTTTGCAGTCTGCTAGATCCGTACAATTGGCACCAGCACGCGTTCATGAGCGGTGTGATTCGATACGATGGTTTCTTCTTACGGCTCGTTTCATGAGAGTACAGACGCGAAGCAATCAATAGAGTCGGAATCTTTCTGCCCGAGTTGGCCGCATTTTTACGCTCCCTGTTGTAGTAATGTTCCTATTTGCTTTAAGCTACAACTGCACGAACGGAGCGTTCCGACTTCGATGACCTCCAACAATGAAGCTCCAAAACGCTTTGATAGCTCTACGACTCCCACTTGGATTCAATGCTCGCCAGATAGATCTAAGCAGTCTATTCTTTCAACTCAGGGACATCCGGAAAGCTATAAATCTCTCTTTGGTACACGATAGCTCACTGGTCCTCAAACAGTCTCCAGGAATTTGTTACTTGCTGCGCGGTATTGTTCCCAATGATGTTGTGTACTGAAGTATATTCGGGTGCGCTACGCGGACTGGTCTTTGGACATGTCTTCTTCTTAACCAGCCGAGTCCTCGTGAATATGTTTAATCTCAAAGACGCTCGGAGAAAGTGACACTCGTGGACTCGATTTCTTCCAGTGGCGAGCGGAATACCTGGTCAGATTTTCGCAAATGAATGTGAAGAAAGACTTTTCGTGGTAATTGAACGCGACAGGGGCAAGGGGAGATTAGGAAATATTTTACTTTCTATTGGCCATCTGGACCCATATGAGGCCAAATGTCGCGGATATATTCAACGATCAACGAGACGTGCACTTTCGCAGTTCTTGATACCTATTTGATGGTCTTTGAGTTCTCTATTCTGGCAGAGCGAGATGTAGAAAAGCTCAGCGAACGTTTTGCGCAGTCAGAGTTTTAGTGCAACAGAGTAGGCTACCCGTTGTATTGATATCATAGAAGGGGGTGAGATATATTACACGTACAACAACTAGCATATTCACCATACATGTTATATATTTTACCTACTTTTTCGGTGGTCAGTTGGCCTCATATGAGGCAAAACGCAGTGTCCAATAGACACTACGTCCTTCGAATATCATGATAAAAACTCGAATTTGGTATTTGTTTATTGCAGTCATTATTTTGACCTCATACAGTATGAGTCAAAACCCAATGCCCTACAAGCAGAAAAGATGGTGCAATATTTTGCCAAATGAACCCTATTATTTGGAATTTGATCCAGTAAGGAGGGCTAATTTTTGAACCATGTATTTTGAGGTCAATGGATTAGGGATACGGGGGTTCAGGTAATCGGGATTGTCCAAATGGAGGTTTTCTAAATGAGTAGGGGTACGGGGTTGTGGATAGGGGGGGGGTTGGAGAGTACTTCCGAATTACTTGAGAAAATACCTGATTGTTCAGGAAATATTTTTCTGCGTTGTCGGCCCGCGAAGGAGGTTCAGTTTGCTGGTAATGACAATTCTGCAATGGAATTTCCCTACTGCTGTAATCTAGTTCTCGTCATTCGGTCCCGGTTGATCTGGGTCGTAATCCCGAAATCATGATAGTAGCGAATTCTAAATATTTTGAAGCAATTCTGTCATGCTTAGAAGAAAGGTTTCATGAACGCATGACCCAAAGAAGAAAAGAGGGAATCCGGCAATGTGCAGAAACCCCACTGAAGTATTTACAAAACTGCGGAGTAGTTGTGGCCAGGATTATGGCCCAACATGAAATCAAGTTTGGCATCATACAAAATGAAGAAAGCGAGCTTGAAAATCGACACCTCGGTGGTATCATGCCGATACATGTTGCTATACGACACGATTTTGTTTGGCCTTGCTAGAAACTACAGTATCGCAAATTCACCCAGAACAGAAAGCTACTTTGGAGCGATATAGTCAGAATTCCTGTTGAAATCCTGCTTTGCTGTAAGAGTAGTGATCCCTTAATATGCAGTAAAACAAATAGTACCAAAGCCGTTTCAATCTGTTTTACGCGATCCAAGAAACGATATGATTGAATAGGTATGCATCCTCTGCGTTCGTAGTCATCATGAAAGTCTGAGTTGCAGACCAGGTTCCGACTCTACACGTCCACGCCTGAGTCACTCTACATATTCCACAGTCACTTTATGCTTCCAATATGTTGCGAATGTGGGGAGACGTGTACAAAAAGTGGCACATCACTTGAGCATATTCCCGACCCGTATAATCCGTACATGACCCCAGGTAGTATGTAGAGATCGGATACTCTTGAAGTGATGAGCCAGGGGGTAGCGACCACGCTTGACATTGTGCTAGTGTTGCCTACAGATCATTCAATATACTTGTTGCGGATGTTACTCGGGTATGAGAGGCGGGTCCCCTTCTATATATCGTTGTTCGTACTCATTTTAAATTATGACAACATACTGTAACTCGCGCAGAGTTCCTTTAGACTTTCAAAACCATCAGGTATACGGTTTTTTCTTGTTCTTGCAATGACCTGAGTCGCTGAATAGCCATCCTGTGCCCAGGAGTGGTGGACACTGAAAGTAGTCGGCTTTCCTAGTCCAACAAATCTTTGAAAACGTGTTTGTTCTTGGCGACCTAATCAGATGGTACCCTGACCGTCGGAACCAGGTTGGAATACCGTTAAAACATGCATGAATAGGTGGAAAACGATGAATCTCGATGGAGAGAGCAATATACCCTGGTCCCAATTTTTTCAGCGGAGGTATTTGGAATTTGCGGTTCCTTCGCGCACCCGATTTGCCGCTTGCAGAAATCTTAGAATTGGAGACATTGAGACGCCTGCCATAGTCGTGCCACTGATAGTTCATTGTGCTGATGGCACCAGGTACCATATTCACAGGTAAGCAAAGCGAAAGAAAGTGTAAACCCACTTGAGACTATGGAAACTCCGCCCATTTTTGTTTAATCACTCGTATGTGCCCACTGTCATCGAATTAAAAGAGAAGCCGATAGTTTAACTCGTCGCTGTAGGAAACATTCATTCTCTCTCATTTCGATTGGTGCAAATAATGCGAAATTTTCGTTTTGTCCCTGTTCGTCATGAACTATAAGGAATGGCCTTTGACTCCGCTCTTTAGTTTGGATGAGAACATTTACAGAACGGGTTTGTATTGTATTCCTGACATGGTCCGGGCACTAGTGCATACCATTCTCGCGAGATACGTTCTCACACACTGTGCGTGCTGCCTGCTCTCTGTGATACGAAGATGCACTTCTAATATTAGTAAGCTACATTAAAGAAAAAGGTAGTAAACTTGAAACCGTGGGGGATTAGGTGTATCGCGTCGTATTCGAACGAATGATAGAATGCAATTTTCTGCCGTCCAACTACCACCCCTTGTTTGGCTGCACAGACTTTCAAATTGTTGTTCTGGGCATTGAACAAAGCGACAGTATACAGCATAACACCGAAAGTGTAGTACACTGAATCTTCAACGAGTAGGTGCAGTACGCAGGGGCTGCAGTTCTTTACACGTCTGGCTGCCGTGTATCTGGGTTCGCAGCGACGCTCATCCTTGACGGGCATGGTTCTGCGTACATATCATTCCCATGCAGGCCCAGAGGCATTGCACTCGATCCAATGTTACATACAGATCTCTCATATGCGACCAAACCGCGCTGCAAACCAACTAGACGAGCTGGAGAACTCATAGTATAGAGCCTGTATTTTTTTGCGTTGTCGCTGGAACAATTATTCTCGTGTTTACATAGCGCTACGTCGCAGATTTTCTATAATCAACACTCATCAGAAGAACACAGCAGCTTGTCACATCGACCATTTCAGACCATTGTGTTTCTCTCTATTTTCTCATACATCTAGAACCAGAGACTGTTATATAAAGATCTCCTTGACGCTCCAGCACGCGATCCATTACGTTGTTCCAGTAGGTTGCTTTTTCAACGCTGCGCAATGGGATTCAACATTTTTCTTTCGTTTGTGCCCATTGTTTGCGTATGCATTTTACTCATTCACACTGCAAATGCTCAAAGTACTGAAGAA
The DNA here is from genome assembly GCA_032356245.1 of Endocladia muricata. NCBI lineage: Eukaryota > Rhodophyta > Florideophyceae > Gigartinales > Endocladiaceae > Endocladia > Endocladia muricata. The sequence continues at coordinate 3,759 of JAUKWC010043422.1, read as the reverse complement.
AATACAACTGAACCTCAACCTGCTCAAGCTGGAGTCGCAAATGTGATTTTCCAAGATGTGATTTCTGGTTCGGGGCTGACACAACCGAGAAGCCGCAAGTTTGGTGGGCCGCATGTGTCTGATCTTGATGGTGACGGTATATACGATGTAGTTCTTTCAGTGCACAACCGTGGTCCCTTGAACGTATTTTTCGGAAACGGAGGTGGAACGTTCAGCAGGGGCAACTTTGTAAGAGATACTGACATTCACGGAGTATCGTCGGCGCCTCGCACCGTCTTCGAAAGAACAAAACTGTTTACCATCAGCTACGGTGGAGCACGGGGGACCAATGTCGCCATTCCTGGTGTGGTCAGAGTCGATCCGGGCAGAAGCATGACTGACGTTTCGTCAGAATACGGATTGGGTAAAATGGGGGGCCGAGGAAGAAATGTCATTTTCATGGACTTGTCTCTCGAAAGTCAGGCTCAAAGAAAAGAAAATCTCGGCGGCCCTGACGTTATCTTTATGAACTTTCTAGGAAATCTTGCAGATGGTCTCATGCAGTTTGCATACAAAAACGTCAGAGGAAGTTTCGTTTTAACACCGATTCCTGGGCTCAACATTGAACCGCGCGCTCGGGCTGAGCTCACAGACATCGATGGAGATGGACGTATGGAGATCGTGAGCATACGGCTAGGAATTATTTACAAGCTCACAGCCCCATTCAGGTTTGCCGATGTCAGCAATCAAGTGCTTGGGGGACAGCGTATTCAGCGAAACTCCGGCGCAGCAGCCGCAGAACTCGATTTCGACAATGACGGCGACTTTGATTTATATTGGGCGACTGGTGACGTGAGCACTCTCTCAGAAGGATTCTATCCATCTACTGGTCCGCAATCTGACAGACTTTACGAAAATCGGAATGGGAGATATGTCGATGTTTCGCGTCAGGCCGGCATCCCTCAAGGAACGAACAGTATGGGCGTAACCACGGGGGATTTCAACAATGACGGTTTCGTCGATATTCTTGTTGTGCTACACAGGGAACCAGACATGGTCCTGCTCAACCAAGGAGACGGTACATTCAGACGAGTCAATGGACTCATTCCAAAATCTGGTGACACAGTAGGTGATCACGCTGTTGCCGTCGATTATAATTTGGATGGCCGGGTGGATGCATTTGTGGGGCACGGTGGACAAGAGGGCCCTCCAGGATTCTTCAAGTTGATGAAAAACTTAATTCAGCTGGACGGGTCGAACAAGTATCTATTAGTGCGCGTCGGAAACGCCCCAAGTCGTGCGGCGCTGGCTTTACACGCGAAATTGACGATAAGAGATGGAAGCACAACGTTGACCCGACGGGTTGGGTCACCTGGCGCGCAAAACGGTGGGCAATGCTACCTGGACACGGTGCACTTTGGGGTCGGATCTAGAGCAACAGTGAATCTCTTCATTCGGTGGTCAGATGGTAGTACAGAAGAAAGGTTCAACGTTCCAACAAACTCGAAGATTAGTGTCGGCTTCTTTCCGTAGATACAGGTGGGTCATATTGGTGATGTTTCCTGCTCTGTTGAAAAGGTTCATGTGGAGACAGGAGTAGTTTCATAGAGTCGAGTAATCCAGATGAGAAGTCAGGATCATGCAGATTGTCCAGATGGTATATCAGCTGATTCTAGCAGCTTCCATCGCTTGTCTGTAAACAGTATGAGGTTGTCTAATATCGACGATAATTCGGCGAAAGCACAGAAGGGATCATGTCATCCAATCTCAAAAGCACAGAATAATCGCTCTCCACCATGTTTGAGTCCCCTTTCGCCAGTGCCAATTGGAAACTATCATTCCAGTTGCAAGGCAATGTACGTGCCAATAGAAGTCGGCAACTTTTTTAAGCAAGGGCCTCCGGTGTAGACATGACATGGTCCAATAACTTGGTTTGTAGTTTTAAAAAAAAGATATCGGCACTCTCTGCACCGTTGTCATGACATAGCGACCAGAATTCCATGAGGAGAGACCAAGAAGCAAACAAAAAAGGGTTGTGTACGTTGCTCTGTAGCCGGATTACTTTGCAGAATTGTGGTCTGCACCTCAGCACAAATTTCGCGGTTCTGCGGTTCCCGTGCTGTTGTCCGCATGAACTCGGGGGCGGTAGTGATACAGTTTGAAGGCATTCGCATGGTCAATAGGACTAGAGAAAAAGTTCCAGCGAAGCGCATACAGGAAAAGTATTAGTGCACACAAGCACCAGCGGTTTTATCACACGGCTGTGAGCAGCAACCGAATCTGAACAACTTGAGGAGTGTTGAAGATATCTCGCCAAAACTCCTTTTCAGCGCTCAACCGTTTGAAACTGGTTTGTGTGGGTTGTGGGTGACCCAGGGCCTCTAGTGATACGGTGGTGCTGTCCAGAGAAGCCGAGAATCGTTTGCTCGGGTAGACCAGCCTATGCAGATCGCGCCGTAAATCATACTAGTGAACGTCTCTGCCCGACGATATGATGTGATCCAGTCACTCTACGTGCTAAAACCCACTGGTCGCAAGACCTATTTCTCGCGCTATGGGGGTGCATGAGGAAACCTCAGGATAGTTACAGTAGCATTCGTCTGTGGCAATGGTTTCTGTGAATGCGTTAAAAATGGCAAGTTGCGTGTGGTTCGCTGTGCAGATACACTGAGATTATTGGAGGCGGCATGCAAGTGTGCACGAAAAGGTGTCAAATGCGCTCATCTATGAGCACATGTATACGCAGGTTGTGGTGTACATGAGCAAAGTAGTTTAGAGATGGCGTACTTGGGTGTAAACGTCGCACTGTAGCTATGTCGTTGCCTCGATTTAACTTGTCTCTACGTGCCAACGAGGATTAATATGGACTGAGTGTTATGAGGGTGAAGGGCAGTGAGACACCTCTGCACCACAAAAAACCGCCCCAAGCATACTCTTGACTCGGACGGTACCATACGCTCGCTGCCTTGTCCCCAGAAAAACACGAGACGTTCTCAGCAAGAGCCACAAGTGTGCGAGGTTGTATGTGCCCACGGAAGACTAGCGAGCTAGTCCACTGGGTTTTGGGACTACGCTACAAACGGCTGACAAGGCAGTTCCCAATTGGAATTGTGGACAACGGTGCAAGTTGCCCGCTCACACACAAGACCCGGCCACCTTGCACAGCCATCATCATCAACATGCCCTGCCCTACCTTGTCGGCAGCAATGTCCAAACGTGCGTCGTTGTCAGTTGCACTTTCTGTATCTCCGTGCACAACATACTGACTTGCCAGTCCCGGTGGAACGTCCATGTCCGAACACAGAAACCTCTCGCCAATTGCCATCGTGAGTCCAATCATCGGCGTCGACGCCAACCAGGGACGCTCCCTTTCCAATGTGCCCCCTTGATGTCGCAAGCACCTCTGTGCCGTGCCGTGCAGCGTTGCTCGTCCTGTCTGCACCCGCTTTATGTGCCACCCCACACGAGCCTTGTAACCGGTTTGTTGCAACCCTTCTCTTCCGATGTTCCCCCCGACCGCACGCGCTGCCTACTCGTACCCTCGTGACCCACCACCGCCCGCCCCCCCCCCTCCCTCTCAACCGTCTCATACTCTCTCCACGCCTGAAAAACAACTTGTCTACCGCCATGCCTCACAATTACCTCTCTTCCTTCCTTTCCACACGTCCCCCGTCGGAACTCTCCTCCATATCCACCAACCTCATACCCGCCTCCCCAGCTCACCGCCCAGCACTCGGGGGGGGGGGGGGGGGGGGGGGGGGGGGGGGGGGGGGGGGGGGG
>JAUKWC010043411.1:0-11319 GCA_032356245.1 Endocladia muricata | reverse complement strand
TAGTGGTCTACAGTTTGGCATATGGCTTTCAAGCCTCAAGCGTTACGGTTCAGAGGTGTACTACGAGGCGAATGACGGGGCTAGTGTGTCGATGGTGACGCGGCAGAAGGACTTCGTGTTTACTGTGGAGGACCAGCCGATGGTCCATGTCCGAGCTCGAGGTCACCACACGTAAAACCCGGGTATAGAGGAGTGAGGTCACGTCTCAGTCACGGAAAGGGCTGTTCGCGTCTGGCGGAGGAATGTGCCACTTGAAGTGCAGTTCGCCCGGGTATGCTTCCAAAGCCACGGGTGCGTGAAGTCTTCGCACGCAGCCTGGACGCCATGTATGGATGGAATCCAGCGGGTGGAGCCGAGAGAGATGGTGACAGGAGCTGACGAAGGGAATCGCAAGAAGATGCTTCGACCTGTGAAGAAGTGCATCAAGGGCATAAGCGAGCTGATGTTATAGTATTCGACACCGCGGCACCTTGTGGTGGACTTGTTCAGTGGTACTTACGCGACTGCAAAAGCATGCATAGGACTTCTGAGACATCGCCATGTCGTGGGGTGCGACAAGGATGACGACTGCCTCAGTCAAGCTCTACCGAGCTTGGCCAAGGCGTTTCGCGAAAGCGTTGTGGGCACCGCGTGCGACATTGGTGGCTTTCTGCGGACTGTGGAGCTTGCTGCAAGGTATTTGGCCGCCGTGGAACCGAACGTACCTGCCAGGAGTGGGAACAACCCTGCCGCTGCCCCTGCTGGGTGTGCCCGGTATCAATGTCTACCGGACTACATAGTCCGATTTATTGTGAACTATGTCGCGGATTCCATGCTTTCCCAATGCTGTTCATCGGCGTTGGTCGACAACTGGGCGGCAAAGTACCACGCACCGCTGGACACGCAAGACCCACTAATATTACGGACAGTGGAAGCGATGGCGAGGTGCGTGGTGGTGCGTCCGTCGACGGTGAAGTTCGAAGCTGTGGGACCAGGGGTGGTTGCGGTCAGGGTCCCCGCGAAAGGAGACGCGATCCTTCCCTTCTATGAACCGCATCCACCGATGGTTCTTGCTAATCATAAGGAGTACTTTACGCGTTCCGGCTACGATGAGGCGACGGCTCTGGTTGGAATAGTGGGGGCACAGGTTGGCACCAGGAACCGGTCACCCTCGTTCTTGGTCTCCAAATCGCCCCACGAGTGCGAGCACGCTCTTCCAGCAGACTATACTCTATGTAAAAGGATGGGGCAGACAATCTCTGAGTTGGTGAGCGCGCAGAAGAGAACAGCTAGGGATAACCTGGTCCAATTAATAAATGTAGGTCAGCAGGGTAGAAGAGAAAGAAGGGCAAAGGATGCAACAATGAAGAAAAGGAAGGTTGGCTCCGTGTTGCTGATCCTTACTCTGAGTTGCTCAAGAAACTCTCCTTATATGCAACTCTTCTCTGCTACTCAGAGCGATCTACTCACTTCACCTCCTCTCTACAATCATTTGTACAAATGACCCATCACACGCTTAGATCAACCGTTCTATCTCTATCACTTCTGCATTCGTGTGTATACGCCCTAAACACTATCATTTCACAGCCTTACTAATATCAGTGTAAGCCTGGACGCTTTTCGACCAACACCGTACATCATAGTAATGCCGGATGCACTTTGAGTCACATGACAGAACAGTCAGTAGGACGGAGTGAGGCTGGATGCACCTCGACTCACAAGACGAAAGAAATCAGTGTCAAGCAGTGAGGCTGCATACACTTACACTCTCAGGACCAGACTATTAGTATCAAGGAGTAAGGCTGCATGCACTTTCACCGACGAGACAAGAAAATCAATATCAGGGAGTAAGGCTGAATGCACTTCGACTCACACGACAAAACAATCAGTCTGGCGTAGTAAGGCTGGATGCAGTTTGACTCACGAGATGTGGCAATCAGTTTGGAAACGTTTGGCTTGAAGTTCTTCGTGCCGGCCGCCGTCACCACAGCAAGACTTGTTAGCATGTCCATATACGCGCATAAGAAACGGTGTCCGTGCTTTACATATACTGTGCCGTAGCCGTGCCGTCCAAACATTACAGACAAATGGTGTACACTGCCAAACCCATGATTACATGCTTACTGTGATGTGAGCACAGCAAGTAGCACAGCTGTACCTACACAACCCGCACATTGTCACATGTAGACGCTCGACACAATCACCTACCGTATGTGGGCTTATAAGCGAGAATATTCGCAGTATTGATTGCTTACTATATAGAAATACTGGCCAAGTTTCACTTGGCAGAAATCGGCGAAAACTACGGTACCTTGGCGACCATCGAGAAGGCCACTATCGTCTCCGACAATTTTATTTTTAACCACATATCATGCCACCCAGACCGTCTACCTCGTGTGTGATCGTCATTTTAGCACCAGTGCCCTGGGTACTTCTTCTTGTTGTCGCGGAAGACCACGTTTGTATCTAACAGCGAGCGAGTGGAGTACTCATCACAGGCATGTACCGTACGGGTGAAGCTGATGGGTTCAGAAAGGGAGCAAGGGGCGCCAGACTTCTCATTGTGGCGACTCAGCAAGGTTGAGGATCTAGCACATGGTGATTACTCGGTACCGAGGGAGGCGTATGATCTTGACGAGCGTCACGTACTATTCTGAAATTCTTGTAGGAAACATGTCCTTTCCAAGTTCCGAGTGTACCATGCTCAACAGGATGGGAAGTCCGCGTACGGGTCTATCATGCAAGCCGCACGCCTGGACGCCTGGCTGGCGACATTGGTATCGTGCCTGCAGCATGGTGACGGCCGTGGGGGCCACCACCAATGCACTTACAGTCAGATGTTTTCCAGGTACCTGCCGTTGGCAAACGCGCAAATATTATTCAGCGTTTCGAGCGGTTTATGCATCATTGTTCCGCAAGAGATGTCTTGGTATGGTCGTACTGTTGCGGGGCCATTGTGTGAGCCCGCAAATAAGTACTTGGAACGGTCTGGCGAAGCGAATGGCGAGGATTTCTTAGCAGCCGCGCATGGTGTAGCCACAAACGTCTTGAAGGTTGGTTCAGGGAACAAATTACATGTGGCAGTATGGAAGACGTGGTTTTTGGATGATATCTGCAGTATGGTTGGCGGTGTTGTCGATTGCTATGTCGCACGTGGAGACTCAGCCGAGGGACCGTATGAACTTTGCTATGGCGCATCTGTCCTGTCACGGATTCCCACCAGAAGTTTTGATTCTGCACCGCGCACTGTTATCGGAGCAGAGGACGAGTAATTGTCGACGCAGAGAAGAGAGAGAAGCAGTGAAACCGTACTTGTATGTTGGTAGCTCACTAAACGGTTTCTAGTTCTCTCGTGTGTTTAGCTCGAGTGTAGAGAGAATGGCGTGTCCGTTGGAGGGGAGGGTTTCGGCAGAACTGGCCGTGTATGAGGTTCTCTGTAGAACCTGTTGATCTAGGAGCCATGGGAGAGCCAGTGGAGTTCAGGAGTGAAAACGGGAATGTGGAAATTTTGGCCATACCACGTGAGCTGTCCGAATGAAAGCAGATGCCTGCCACTCGCGAGACCAGGGAGAAGCAGAAGCTCGATGCTCTCGTCGCTGCATCCCCGGGAGTGGGACCGCATCTTACGTGGGATTTGTATTCTCATCTATAGACGACCGCAAGCAAAGGCAATGGAGGGTGTCACCAACAGCGTCGAATGGCGCAATTCAAGCCATGTACCGAACTAAGGCATACTACGAGGGTTGCAGTGATGCACGGCCCCGAATTGAGAAGACAGACAGATCTTGGGCCACTCATGCAGTGCCTGTGAGTTCTTCGTCGTCAGAGGCCAGGAGCGTGAAGCCAAATTGCTGCCGTTTCGTCCGGCCGAAGCTGCTATTCGCATAAACGCTCTGAATGACATATTTCTGTATTGGTTCGAGTCTAATGACATTCAGTTCGGGATCATAGACACTGACAGAGGGGCAGCATCCGCCATGAACGTAACCACTTTTGACGATAGTAATTTGGAGAGTTTCAGATCTGTGGACTGAATGCTACTGGAGAAGCTCGACGCGGAGAAGGTCCAGCAGCACGGTGGTGCTCGGGTCACCAGCCTGGACACAAATATCGATGCAGAAGTTGAGAGCTTCTCCGCGTAGTGATTAAAGCATCGCAGCGGTGCGGCGGCTTTCTTCGTTTCCGAGAAGCGGCATGTCGAGGGTTCTCAAGTGAGCAAGTTCGCAGAGGTACTTTCCGAAGCCTTCCATGACAAGACGTAGCTCGCGCCTGTCGTTGAGTTTGCTGTCCGGAGTTGTGAAAGGACGAAATTCGGGAGACGGAACCGAGCTGTGTTCAAACGGCAGCAAGGTTTTTCGACGGCTGGAATTGGCCGACCGTTTCGTCCATGGTTGTTGCCCTTCGCTTCGAGGTGCGGCAGTGGTATTGCTTGAGTGCAGTTTAAGCGTGTCCATAAACACGGGCGTCTAGATGTTGTAGGACTCCAAAGTTCAGGAAGTCACCTGTAAGGGGGTTGAAGAGACGAAAATTGAGGGTGCTGAGCCTGTGGGTGTGGTGGTCCCAAAAGATGTGGGTCATGGAGGCTTTGAACTCATAGACATGATCCTTTCGGCTGTGAAACTCGGCGAAACTTCAGCGCTTCTCTGGTCCCAGTCTCCAGCTGAGTATCAGAATATCTGGGTACTGAGCTCAAACAGATGCGCGGGGCAGGGAGTGATTCTCATCACAGCAACGGGCGATGATTCCTGCGATAATCGGAAAGACAATGCCTACGGACGTGTAGTGTTTGGCCTCCAGCATGCCACGGATTCTTTCATTTGTGTACACTCCATTCGGGCGACTGCCTTTTTCGGAGGCGGAGAAGTCGACGTGTAGGCGGGGAATGTAGAAATCCCTCTGAATAGCAGCCAGAACCGTGTTGACTTCACTTAGGAGAGCTCTGCGGATGGTTCTGAACTGTTTCCGAATGTTGCCAGCGAAAGCCTCCCCTGTAAATAGGACTGTGGAGTCGAGCCTAAAATATATGCAGGTCTCGGTCGGCTTGGAGGTGCCCATATGCAAGTAAGGAGGCGATTCGAAACCGAAACTGGTGTGCATGTCGGGATGAGAGATGGATGGTAGCAGGGGGCATGTTTCCAGAAAGGATGGCAACATCAGCAGAAAGGAAGTGCCGAAGGTTCGTTGCGCCTGTGCGGTGGCAGCTCGTGCCTGAGCCAGGCTCCCCAGCAATGCAGGAGCAGCGGCGTGGGCCCCGAGGTCGGGCACTTTTCTGCGAAGAAGGATGTCGGACTGCGTTGTGCGCGGTTTGAATGAGGCGGACAGAGTTAGGTGATTCGAAGGTACTTCGCAACAGTGGCAGGGTTGGCTGATTTTTGAGCCTGATCGAGTGCTGATGATGTCCTTCTCCTCGAATGTATCCCAACATTAGCTAGTGAGGACTGGGTGACAGTTCCAGAGATGACAGTAACCATCTCAGCATGTGCGGCCTACTAGGGCGTTTTCATTCTGAGTTTATAGCAGAGAGGGCAGGCCGACGTGTAGCACGGAGGTTTGGGTGTCTGGTGCACGAGTAGTCCAAGAAGGCGGAAGGAATTCAAAGTCTCTGTCATCGACGATAGGGAAGACCTGGACAAGAAAATAGCAAACGATGGGGTGCCCGGACATTATGATGCGTCGGAGGAATGCGGCAGTGAAGGTGAGAAGAGTGAAAGGAACGGAATACGCTGTGAGGACGCCGATCTTAAGTATAGTGGCGGATTTATCTGCATAGATCGTTATGCAACCTACAGACGAGTGGATTGCTGACGTCCTGGTTTCATAGATGACATTTTCGCACCCGCTACCGACGGCTTTTTCCTTGATTTCTTGAAAAACTCGTCGGTGGATGTCAGTCTCTACGGCATGCGCGAAAAGATGCGTATCGCTATGCCGAGGGTCACCACAAGGACAGAAGTAGCAAGACTTTGTGTAAGCGTGCGCTATTTGCTTTCGCAAGATCTGGAAAGGTTCACAAAAGTAGGCAGTTCTGAAGGACGTCCCGCTGTTGCCCGTCACACGAGTTGCGGAGGAGCCCTGACGGCGCAGCTCCCTCTTATCGACAGCGAGTGTGACGGAGCGACAGTTTTGTCAGGAGCGAATGCAGTCTCGAAAGCGGGGAAGAGAGAATTCGGGACCTTTGACGATAGAGATGATCTCGCCAACCGTGCGCGGGCCGGCAGTCCTCTCTACTTCCACAACAGAAACTACGATAGATTGTATGAGAAGGTTGGTCGGAGTAGTGGTTCGTTCTGCATCGGGGTGCAACAGAAATGGGAGCAAGGGAAGCATTAGTGCCAGAGCCTCATCAGAAAAGACGTTATCATCGCAGTGGAGAGAAGGTTCTAGGCCAGGTAAGCTCTGAGTGGGAGAAGGGATGTGGTCGGCCGGTCGGTGTGATCGGAAGAGACACTGTTGCTCGTATTTGGAAGCGGAGGATGCGTTGGAAGACGTGTAGACGCAGTGCATATGTTTGTCGCGCATACTGAGGGCTGGCAAAGATGGCTGCAAGGAGAATGGGTGGCAGGAGGAGTGACAGAACGGACAGGAATGACGTTTTACACCGGCGGAGCTGTCCCTTTGGCACCAGTAAGTGCAAAACGGCACGTCTGGTGGCGAGCACTGTCGCGTTCAAGAAACCTAGTGCAGGTCTCGTGCACGCGGGAGTGGTCAGGGTGGAAGACGGGGCATGCCGTTCTACACACACGCACACTACGCGCTGTAGCTACAAACGGACATCACACGCTCGCTGACGGATACTACAACGAGAGGCGGGAATCGAAAAGTAGTGATACTGTTATAGCCGTAATTGAAAGATTTTCGAAATTTCGTACGGTCTATGGTATTTTCATGTAGGGTATTGTCAAGGACCGGCGGCAAAACTTTGGGACTCAAAAACCTGCAATAGGCCGAATTTAAATCGCGGAGACACAAGATGCCACCACGTGAAATCTGAGAAGCTACCCTGCCGTGAACAGAAAGTACCGAGCGACAGTTTTTCCTCGCGATGCGACGGCGTGCACAGGTAAGCAGTGCATAATCGAAACGGTATTCTCACGAGCGCGAATGGTCTGAGCGGGATGGGAGGGGTCGTCGAACAGTGAGGATACGTGTGATGTGCGATGTAATGCGGGGAGTGCGGGCCATTAGAGGTGGAGAGGATGAGGGAGTGCGGGTGATGGTGGGGCATTACGGTGAATACGTAGATGTGTCCAAATACCGCTAAACGGCTAGTCACGTAGGAGTACGTAAATGTAGTAAAATACGGCCGGACCTTCAGCGCGTGCAGTGAACATGTGGTGTAATTTGAGCAAGTACTGTGCGCAGCTGCACTTTTCGCACTCCCGAATGCAGCAGAACTGCATTCGGAACTGCGAAAATTGGCGTTGTTGAGCAGTAAAACTACGAACGGAATTCGACACGCCGCAGTAGGCTGCGTAGTACAACTACATCGTGGACTTCCACAGCTCATAGTATGTCAGCTAGTAATACTGGACACGGACCTTCACTGAGCGCAGTACGTCGTCTAGTAATAGCCGTGGTCTACTACATATTTCGCAGTTCTGGGTCTAGTCTTACTTGTCTGACACGTCAACTACGTGGACGTCCGAGCCAGTTCATACAAGACCCGGGTATCCACGAAGGGGAAGTCTGAGACTAGCAACACTACACTCGTACATCTGCTTGGTGGACGGCAGGGTCTAGGAATACTAGACTCAGACGTCCACCCGGCACTGTAGTTCCATACTTCTAGCCCTCCCCTTCTGTCACTGGCTTCTAACGTCCAAGTCCAACCTTCCCAATCAATGTTCCTAACTTGTCACGTCCCACCGCTTTTGTCGGGACATCTGCAGCCATCTCCGTAGTAGGACAATACTGTTGAAATGAAAATCGCGCAGGAAGTAACCGGTCTGGGAGGCATGATTTGGGGTTAAAAATGTAATTATACGAGACGATAGTTGTTCTCTCGGATGTCCCAAGGTTACTATACTTTTCGGCAATTTGTGGCAAGTGCAACTTGGCCCGTATCTCTTTAAAGTCAGCAATCCATAATCCAAATATATTCGCTCATATGGCGATATACGGTTGGTGATTGGATCGGCCATGTACACGTGTCAACGTGTTGGGGGTAGAGGTCCAGCTGTGCTACATAATGTGCTCACACCACAGTAAGCATGTAATCATGAGCTTGACAGTGTAGACCATTTGCCTGTAATGTTTAGACGGCACGGCTACGGCACAGTATAAGTAAAGCACGGACACCTGTTTGTTATGCGCGTACATGGACATGCTAACAAGTCATGCTGTGGTAATATCGGCAGGCACGAAGAACTTCGAGCCTTATGTTTCCAAACTGATTGTCTTGTCTCGTGAGTCAAAGTGCATCCAGCCTTACTACGCCAGACTGATTGTTTTGTCAGGCGAGTCGAAGTGCATCCGGCCTTACTCCCTGTTATTGATATTCTTGTCGCGTGAAGTGAAAGTGCATCCAGCCTTACTCCTTCATACTGATAGTCTGGTCCTGTGAGTCAAGTGCATGCAGCCGTACTGCGCGACACTGATTGTTTTCGTCTTGTGAGTCGAGGTGCAACTAGCCTTACTCCGTCATACTGATTGTTCTGTTATGTGACTCAAAGTGCATCCAGACTTACTATGATGTACCTTGTCGGTCGAAGTGCGTCTAGGCTGACACTGACATTTGTAAGGCTGTGCAGTGATATTGTTTAGGGCGTATACACACGAATGCACAACTGATAGAGATAGAATCATTGATCTAAGCGTGTGATGGGTCATTTGTACGGGTGATCGTAAAGAGCTGGTGAAGTGAGTAGATCGATCCGAGTACCAGTCTAGAGTTGTATATAAGGAGAGTTTCTTGAGCAAATCATAGTAAGGATCGGCAACACACAACCGAGCTTCCTTTTATTCATAGTCGCATCCTTTGCCCTTCTTTATCTCCTACCCCGCTGACCTACATCTATTAGGTTATGGGCCCAGATTGACGCTGTCATTGGTCGCGGGTTCAATTCCCACCGGATGCATTTGGCGCACATCTATGTGTGATTGGCTCACACTCGGGAACGTACCGGCCAGGTGTGAGCCGTGACCCGCGCAATGTCGTTGGCGTCCCATAACCAAGGGGGGATGTTGAAATATGTGCGTTCGCTCAACTGGCCCAGCGAGAGACAGCGCCGGTGGCTCAGTGGTCAGTGAATTTCTGAGGTTAATTTTTTCAGTTCACCCAGACGCAGAAAAGCCGGGGCGTGCACATGGAGAAACCCTTAGATTGAAACTTTCCGTCTCGGGCGTCGTTGTTGATGAACTGTGACGTGGAAGTCATGAACAGCGGTACGACCTGAAGGCTCTCTGACGAAAGATGCTGGTCATGAGGATGAGTGATGTCGAGCTTCTTAGAGGCTGAGGTGACGAACGTCACGTCGCGCAGCAGTTTAACGAGGCGTGAGTCGCGGAGATAAATCTCAACTACGCGTACTTAGCGGCGGTAGGCGGACAGGCCGGTTGCTGGGAGCAACATGGCCTTCGCCATTGCATCCCCGACTCCGTTCTCACTCAACGCCAGTGGGGCCATATCGCTCTCCACGGCGAGAGCGTACATGAAGTGCATGACACTCGTGAGGTAGTGGAAGAACGATTTCTGGATGCGGACCAGTCCGGCGGAGATGTTCTCCTGCGACGCGTCGGACACGATTTCCGTATCCGTCATGTCCCGTCTATATTTTTGGCAGATACGACGCACGCGGAGGCGCGCGCGAGCCCGTGCCGTGCCGTTCTTTCCCTGTTACAGGCTAAGCACAGCTTGGTGGCGATGAAGGCCGTCCACTATAGCACACTCCACACCTTCGCCCAACCTGGTGGGGTCCTTGATAGTTTCGTCAGCCATATCCTGTTGCGAGCGATTGTCGGACCGTCGCACTGTGACCGACATGACGTCAAGGTCCTACTTGCAGCCGCGCTGAACCATGCTGGCCCACATATCATCGATGGTGGCGTCCGTGCTTTCGTGAAGAACGCGTTGCGCCTATATGGTTTGCGTAATAGATATGTAGGCTTCGGTGGACTCGTAGCCGGCCTTTGAGAACGTCCAGCAGGACACCGGCTACTCCTCGACCTCCACGGCAACCACATCGGAGTCCTCACCGTCCGCAGTCTCTGGTGGCGGAGAGCGGTCGGAAGAAGGGCGCTCCTGGACTCAGGCGTCCCGGTGCTGACGTTTGCGTGGTGGCGACTCTAACGGAAAAGGCTGGACGACCGATTCGGCCCGGAACACCTCCCCTCTCGCCGGTGGTTGCGATTCTGGCTCTGATCGTACTCCCGGCTGTGGCTCCGTGGTTAAGGTGAGCGAGTTGCGGGTGGAGGTCGACGTGGGAAGTTTGTCCGTAATTTCGGAAGTACGCGACTCGCGAATAAGGACCGACAATGGGAATGAAGGAGGATGGATTTCTTAACGTGAAGGCGGAGAAGACGAGAAAGGATCCATGTGCGGGGGAGTGTGGATAGGTATCGGTAGAGAATGGAAAGTCCGAAAGAAGAAAGAGGTAGCGCGGTAGGGGCATGGAGACGACAACCTTGAAAGGATGAACGGGCACTGTTGGCAGCAGTTATCGTCGCGTACGAAAAGAAGCAATTCTGAGCACGCCGCGATAGTTGTATTTCTCGTTTGATAAGAATGTAACTTACAAGGTCGGTGGGGCGTCACTAGTGACAGCGGTTGAGATCTGCACATGTGAAAGTACATGTGTAGATGGATGTTGTTTCTGACATGAAATTTCGCACATCGATCTGCTGATGTGTTCTCACGTGTGTAGATCTCAGTCTCTGTCACTAGTGATAACCCCGACACCCCCAATAATGTCCTTATCTTTCCAAGTCTCGTGAAGAGGACGTCACTGTTCGAAACTGCTGTTAAGGCACAGAAACGTGAGCGTGTGGGGGTATGTTGTGTTCCTGGCCGCTGACCTCCCCGTCCGCAATAGAAATGGCACACACCTGATCCCATAGGACGACACTTTACACCCTCGCGACACCAATATATCGACGCGGTTCTCCGTGCTTTCCTTGCTTCGTCCTTATCTCTCCTTCCTCTACTTCGATCGACGTGGTTTTCCTTGCTTCGCTTGCGACGCACTACTCCTCCCTCATTGCATCCCCATCATGTTGGAGATATGGAATTACAGTGCTGTCACTGTCTCCGTGAAGACTTCACAATGAGGGGTCTGACACATGGACGTATCACACAGCGGTGTGGTGAAAGTTCAAACGGACAAGTAATGTGATTATCACATG
>JAUKWC010043400.1:0-11327 GCA_032356245.1 Endocladia muricata | reverse complement strand
GCGAATGTGGCCCCTGCAAGGCAAGGATGCCAAATTGATCTGAAATATTTTCGATCTGAACGTTGTCAATGGATAGTGAGCGCGCTAACTTTCTAAAATATCGCAGATTTGGCTCTGCCGTGGTCATCCAATATTCATTGTCGGCAATGTGCATAATGACGCCATCTTCGATTACAAAGCCAGCTTCGTTGCACCAAGTAGTGTACTGCGCTTGCCCCACTTGGCAGGTGCGAATATCGCGCGCAAGTGCTTGCTGCAGAAACGTCTGCACACCCGCGCCGCTGAACCGCAGCTTAAAGAGCGGCGATGTATCGAACAGCGCAGCCGCATTGCGGATCGCATAATATTCGGTTAGTTCAGAGTATTGGTAGCGGGGAGCGGCCAAATGTCCCGCCCAGTTGTCCCAAATTTTTGTTTGGTTTAACGCTTCTGTGCGGGGATAAAAAGGTGTTGTTTTTGGCATAGGAATATAGACCGATTTGCAAGATTATAAATATTGGTTGCTAATTTTTTAGCAAGTAATTGTATCGGGAACAATTGTATTCTGAACAATAGAATAAACCAAATAAACGCGAGTTTATGGGCGATTTGAGTCGCTTCGGTCATCTATAGATTTTTGGAGGGGACAGTGAAATAGGGGAGCGGTTGCCAGAATGAATCTTTCCTCTGAATCGAAAAGAAATACCCATTGCCAGAACTAATCTCGACAATACTTACAAAAGTTTATAATGAAGTTGTAAAAGGCTATATAACCAATGTCAGAACATTTCTTAGCAGATCTTTGATATGGTCTTGAATTGATTTATTTGATTTCTTTGCTGACTTGGATAGCTTCTCATATACCTTTACTTCTTCATCACCCTGCCAAATAATTTCAGACTGTCGAACATTTTCAGTTGCGACATGCGAATAGGTAGTCGGCTGCGCCCAATAGCAATTTCTACACACCGCCTGATCTCTCCGCTGCCAATTTATGCATTGCTCGCATGTCCGCGATTTAGACCGATTACAAGAGCCACAGAGCAGCATATAGGCAGATGTGTCCTCTGCTGAAAAGCCAGTATCGCCTGCAATTTCATACGGTATGCGATGATCCACTTGTAACTCACGAAGCGCAAAACGTCCGTTGCAGACTTTACATCTTTCATGTGATTTCTCGTATAGTTGCTCTTTAAGCTTTCGCGAAAATGTTGTTCTGCCACCCAAACGACCTTCACGGATGTCCGACGGGTTTCCAAATTTATAGGCCGCAATTGTTCGACCCTCAGTCGATTTGACGCTGTATGTCTCAATCGGGATTCCTTGATCCCTAACGTCTTTTACTGCTCTTGGTGGATGCCTGTAACCATAAGTCTGTTCAAGATCTTCTGTGGTAATAAAGCCATGTTTGAGAATATGTTCTACAACAATTCTTGAACGTTTGCCCGTAACTAGCTTTAACTGTTTTATAAACTGGGGGGACAGATCATTGCGCTTCATGTGAAGGCCAACTGTAGCTGTTGCTCTGCCGGCTTATCTTTATTATTGACAAGCGATTCGACCTCGGCTAGCGTAATTTCCAAGCGTTCAAACAGTGACGCAGATAGATAGAGCGACTCATAGGTCACATCGTCCTTGCCAAGCAGTGTGGATTGTGTTGAGCGACCGACCTCAATTTCTATATGAGATAGCCCTAAATTATCGGGTAGGGGTTTACCATAAGTTTTTGCTCCCTTGCGACCATCATAGCTCAAAATAAACATCGTGTTTTGAGCGTTTAGTGTAGAGACAAAATCTACCAGTTCAGTGACTGAAATACCGCTGCAATATCGAGAATCTCTTCTGCCTGATGTGCCTTGATACGGCGGATCCATATAGACAAGATCAGATTCTGGATTGAGATATTCTGTGATGGTTGTAAAATCTCGGCTCGTAATTTGGGTCTTGCCTTTTAGCAATGTTGAGACAGAATGAATCTCCTTTCGCATACCGTTTGGGTTACGCCCTCTCCGACGATTATCTGGCGCTTGGTTAAACTGCCCTTCTGAATTGTAGCGGACCGATGCTTTAACACAGCGAGCAAGCAAATAGAGAAAGAGATCGGGTCGTCCCGTTGTGTTAAATTGAGCGCGAACCTCATCGTAAAACTCGCGCTCCTTTCCCAGTTGTTTTTGCCAGAGTGCTTCGTATTCAGCTGCAATCTGTTCGGGTTCATTGATGATTAAGTTCAACAAATCCATCAGGGGTTTATTCAAATCATTGAGATGGAAGCGTTCTGCCTTATTCATGTATGCCGCCCGAATTGAAATTGCGGCAGAACCAGCAAATGGCTCAATTAACGTCTCGATCTTATCTGGCACAAGCGACAGAATTCGCTTGGCTATATTTCTTTTACTGCCCTGATAGGGTATCGGTTGAGGCATCCGCTTCATGAAAGCTCCAATATTAAAGTTTCCGAACAAATGTTCAACAAATATTAAACGATTTTGTTTGTAAATGCAAGCCAATAATGCGAATATCCAGAAAGCCTCAGTAAGCAATATGTGACTGTCGTCTTCGGCCGTAATGTGAGCCGTCGAGAGACGGATTTAGAGCATTCTTGTTGAATCGCGGCAAATATACATAGCATATAATGTTCTCCGAAATATAAGAATTGTTCTGATATCCGTGTGCTTGCGGTATAATTAGAGTATGACTCGCGAACAGTTGCCTCAAATGATGGCTGAGCGACGCTGCCCAAGTTGCGGAACCCGCGTGGCTCGCGATGCGGAAAGTTGCTTTATGTGTGGAAACGATCTACGGATCCGGCCCGCACGAAAGCAGCGTATTTCGTGGATCGATACATTGTTGGTGATAGCAGTGATCGGGCTTTTGGGCTTCTGGTGGCGTTTGTTTGCAACCGATTCCACCATGCCAGAGTCTGCCGAACAAGCAGTGGCCTATTCTGCCGCAGATATCCCAGAACTAATTCCAACAGAAACCCCTACACCTACCCCCACACCCACACCAAAACCAACTGCAACTTCTCTTCCGCCTGTAGAAGTATTAGAGTCGCACATTGTTAAATCAGGCGATACGTTGATCTCAATTGCTTCTCAATATGGTGTAACCGTTCCACGGATCCGGCAGATCAATGGCTCTGTCGGCGAGCTTATTCGACCAGGCGATTCTATCAAAGTTCCGGTTCTGCGCGTGCCAACCCCACTGCCCAATTTAGAAGAGATAGAAGCGGCTATGTCGTACACCGTGAATTCTGGTGATACCGTCGTCTCGATTGCCGTTCAATTTGGCAGCACTGTCGATAAAATCTTATCTATAAATAATCTTGATGCTAGCGCACTCATTCGTCCGGGTGACATTCTGCGCGTTCCAGTGAGCAAGATTTCGGCAGAGGTGCTGGCAGGAACATCCGTTATCGAATCGGTCACTGATGGGCCGAGCAAAGTGTATGATGCCCCGCAGCTAGTTGGTCCTACAAACGGAGTGGTTCTTTCGCGAGATGAGCCAATTTTGCTGCGTTGGGCCAGCGTGGATATTTTGGCAGAGAATGAATATTATGTGCTGCGCATCATCCCCGATGCTGGTGCGACCCAGATTTTGCCGCTTATTTGGACAAAATCAAATAGCCATCGCCTGACAACCGAATTTGCTCCACCACAAGGTGACTCTGCCCAATACTCATGGCGAGTATCAGTCGTGCGCATCAACGTAAACTCTGGTGGGCAACGCATTTTAGAAGCAGCCAGCCCAAACAGCACCGTCTATTTTCTGACATGGCAATAGCGGATCTTGCCGATCAAAATGAAGATACCATCTGCATAAAGTCGATCCCTTTTTTGCAAGCCATTCTCATATTTGCCTGAATGGATACAATTAAATAGACTAAGCTTTGTAAAGGTGAAGGCTATTCCAAAAATTAAACTATACGCGTATAGCCTAAGTCATTCCTCAACCTTCAACGCTACGGCCTTTTCAGCTTCCCTAAAAACAGCATCCAGACTTTATCTATATTTGCCAGTCGACCCTCTGCTCAAGCAAATTTGGTCACGCGACAAAAGAGTTGATTATCCTCTTTATCTATTCCAAAATATTCCGAATAGATAGTCCACCGCAGCACAGAATTACATCTTTGCATGACAACACAAAGTGTAGAGGACAAGTAACCGCTGGCGCTGCTCGGTATAATTTTGATTCCCCATAAAAACTGTTGCCCAATTGTTGCAATAGCTGCTTGTAAAACGGTTGCCTGAAGCGACCCACTGCATACATGCTAACCTAAGTCTCAATTCTGAACCCCCAAACGGAGGTTAGCAATCTCCTATACTTTTGAAGGTATCTGCTGATACATCTGTAAACAGAATATAAATGAAAACTCAAGGAGTCTCAAGATATGTCAAATAAAAATATAAATCAGCCGCAAATGAGCCGACGTCGCTTTTTGGCCCTAAGCGGAACGGCTGGCGCCACAATGGCTCTATTAGCCGCCTGTCCAGCACCAGGTGCGCCGGGTGCTGGCAGCGACGGTGCGAGTGCTGCCGAAACAGAAATCGAATTTCTTGCTTGGGGCGACGTGGCCGACGACCCGGCTTGGGCAACGCTGGTTGATAATTTTAATGGGCAGGACAACGGCGTGAGCGTTAGCGCAACCGGCGTGCCCGATCCCGGCAACAATTTTTACACCAAGCTGCAAACAATGGTCGCAGGCGGCACGCCGCCAGAAATCGCCTCCTTCCAGGGATGGGAATGGCAAACTTATGCTGACCGCAATCTGCTGGCCCCAATCGATGAGTGGGTTACTGATGCTGGGCTAGAAGGCATGTACCCCGACGCCAATACAATCGAGGTGAGCACAAAGCGCAACGGAAAACGCTACCTAGTTCCTTTGCAGATGGCGACAATGGTTATGTTCTATGCAAAAAAACCATTCGACGAAGCCGGTATCGACTACCCAACCGACGACTGGACGATGGACGAATTCCTAGAAATCGCAGAAAAACTCACCGACACATCTGGCGACAACAAGATGTTTGGCTACGAAGCCAATGGGGGATGGGTGCGCGACATTCACTGGATCCGCGCGGCTGGCGCACAGGAATTCGACGCACTAGTTGATCCAACCAAGACAATGTTTGACGATCCCGCGATCATCGAAACGGTGCAGACCTTTGCGCAAGATGTCTACTATAATATGGGAATTTCGCCAACTACCGCCGACATGGAAGGCGGAGCCAATACGATCGACACCGGCAACGCCGCGATGAAATACGAAGGCGCATGGTACTTTAGTCGCCTCAACAGCCCCACACTCCGCGAAGAAGGTCAAGAGGTTGAGTTTGACGTGGTTATGATGCCGCAAGGCGCAGATGGATCACGCCCACATCGTGGCTGGTCTGAAGGCGTTTCCGTCATGGCAACCGATGCTGCCGAATCCGCTTGGAAATTTGCTGCCTACATGGGCGGCACCGAAGGCAATAAAATTTTCTCCGAACTAACCGGTCGCCTACCCAACAGCCGCGAGAACCTCGAAAGCTTCTGGATTCCAACCATCCAAGAGCGTTTTGGTGTCGAGAACGGCGCAGCATTCCTCAAAGCCTTCGAAAGCTCTGAAGTAGATGTAATCGGCGGCGTAACCCGCACGCAATTCTGGACCGAAGCCGTCAAGCCACTTGGCTACGATCCGCTAACAAACAATACGGCCACAGCCGCAGAAGTGATGCCCGCCGTCAACGAAGCAGCCCAAGCACTGCTCGACGAATACTGGGCCAACCAGTAATCTTACCGCATTGTTGCATAAAAAGGGGCAGCAAATCGCTGCCCCTCTTTACGCTCAGAAACTGGTATAGTTAGGAACGTCAATTCATATTGTCGTCATTAGGAGATTTTATCGTGGCTGCCAGAACGACCCTTAATAATAAACCAGTCAATCGACTGCCTGCTTGGCGCAAATTTCTAAAGAGCGAAACGCTTGCTGGCTATCTTTTCGCCGCACCATTCATCATCGGCTTTTTGCTATTTTTCGCATTCCCCATGGTCTACTCTGGCTATCTCGCCTTTCACAAATGGCACGTACTCGACCCTGCACCGCGCTTTATCGGCCTGAATAATATCACCAGACTAATCGGTGATAACCTCGCCAGCCTCAGCCTCTACAACAGTGCATTCTACACCATTATTGCCGTGCCGCTACAGCTAATCATCTCCTTTTCGCTCGCCCTCGCGCTGACCCAAAAAGTACTCTTTCGCAACCTCTATCGTGCGGTCTTCTACCTGCCGATTATCGTGCCATTAGTCGCATGGGCCGTCGTTTGGCAGCGCATGTTTCACATCGAATTTGGCATCTTTAACATCATCATAAGCTGGTTTGGCGTCGAGCCTAAAGCATGGCTCTCGACCACCAGTTTGGCAAAACCCGCCATGATAATCATGTCGCTCTGGTATGTCGGACGGCAAATGGTTATCTTTATCGCAGGGCTAACCAGCATCCCGCCCTCACTGCTCGAAGCCGCCTCGATCGATGGAGCCAACAGCTTCCGCCGCATCACGCGCATCGTCATCCCGCTCATGACACCGTTCATCTTTTACAACATGGTCATCGCCATCGTCGCCTCATTTCAAAGCTTTATCCCCGCCGCAATCATGACCGAAGGTGGCCCCGAAAATTCGACACTCTTTGCCGTCTACAACATCTGGCGCAACGGATTCGAATTTGGCAGAATGGGATACGCCTCGGCCCTAGCATGGGAATTCTTTATCATCGTCGTCGCCTTTACCATGGCGCAATTCTTCATCTCACGTCGCTGGGTTTACTATGAAAATTAAAAGCGATCTCGGGACTCAAGACCCCAATCTCCTTTATGATCCAATGCGCCACTAACTTGCCATGAACCAGAACGAGTCATTCGCCCTTGGCCCATCATCCTTTTTACCCATCATCTATGCGCGATCTACACGAGATAAGTACGAGACAATAAGTACGCGATAATATAGTTCGATTCGAGACTTAATCTATGACAGTCGATACAGATCTACCCGCAGGAACCTTTAACTCATCCACTGACAAATCGGGCAACATAGTTAGCTTGATAATCTTGCAAGTGCTTCTCACCATTGCATTTATCCTCTTTTTGCTGCCCTTTGCATGGATGATCCTTTCTTCGCTCAAAGCATCGACCGAAGTTTTTTCCGTAACTTGGCTGCCCGAGCGACCACGCTGGCAAAACTATGTCGATGTTTTTACAATGGTGCCCTTTGCGCGTTTCTTACTGAACAGCGCATTGGTGGTTGTTTTGGCCGTCTTCGGGACAGTGATCTCGTCCGCACTCGTGGCCTATAGCTTTGCCCGTCTGCGCTGGCCCGGGCGCGATTTTTGGTTTGGTATGCTCATTGCCACCATGATGCTGCCAGATGTCATCACGCTTATCCCTCGCTTTATCATCTTTAAAAATTTTGGCTGGATCAACACGCTGGCCCCGCTAATTGTGCCATTTTGGTTTGCGGCAACGCCCCTTTACGTTTTTCTCATGCGTCAATTTTTTCGCGGTTTGCCAATGGAACTTGACGAGGCCGCGTGGATCGACGGTGCAAACCGCATCCAGATTCTGTTTCGCATTCTGTTGCCGCTCGCTACCCCCGTTATTGCAACCGTAGCCGTCTTCGCCATGCTGCAACACTATCAAGATTTTTTAAATCCGCTGATCTTCCTCAACTCTGAAAGCATGTTTACCGTTCCGCTTGGCGTCGCGCGGTTCAACGACGCCGATGCCGCACGCACCGAGCTAATCTTTGCCGCCGCCACAGTCATGGTCGCACCGATGATCATCCTCTTTGTATCGGCACAACGTTACTTTGTGCAAGGGATCGCCATGAGTGGTTTTGGTGGGCGGTAGAATTGTTTATTTCTAACCGCAAGAATAACCGACAATAGCCAACTTTTTATTATCAACTAAACTTATCTGATAAGAAGAATTAGATAAGTTTTACAAAATTATTGCCCATTAAACCGTTGCACATAAAGTAAGCAGAACCTATTATTGAGAATCGAATCAATCGTGAACAAAGAACCAGTTCTCCAAACTAAAAATATCACCAAACGTTTCCCCGGCGTGATCGCCAACTCCGATGTTAGCCTTACTCTGCAAGAAGGGGAGATTCTGGCGCTGCTGGGGGAAAATGGCGCGGGCAAGTCTACGCTGATGAACATCATCTACGGGCTTTACCAGCCAACCGAGGGCGAGATTTTGGTCAAGGGCCAGCCCGTCGAAATGGACTCGCCGCGCGACGCCATCGACCTCGGGATCGGCATGGTCCATCAGCACTTTCAACTTGTGCCGGTGATGACCGTGGCCGAAAATATCATGCTGGGCAGCGAGAGCGTTAAAAATGGATTGCTCGACATCAAGAGCGTCTCGACTCGCATTACCGAACTATCCGAACGCTATAACCTAGCCGTAGATCCGAGCGCGCTGATCGAGGATCTGCCCGTGGGGATGCGCCAACGCGTCGAGATCGTCAAGACGCTCTATCGCAACGCCGATATCCTTATTTTGGATGAGCCAACTGCGGTGCTAACGCCCCAAGAAATCGACGGTCTCTTCGAAATTATGATGCTGCTCAAAGAGCAGGGCAAGTCGATTATCTTTATCACCCACAAACTCAAAGAAGTGCTCGCCATTGCCGATAGAATTGCGGTGCTGCGCAATGGTAAAATGGTGGGCGAGGCCACGCCACAAGATGCCAGCGAATCAACTTTGGCCGCGATGATGGTCGGGCGCGAGGTGATCCTAACCGTGGAAAAAGATGCATCCACACCAAGTAACGCCGTGCTAGAATTGACCAACATTTCGGCCCGCACCGATCTAGGTGAACCAGCGCTGCGATCCGTTTCGCTCACCGTTCACGCTGGCGAAGTTGTGGGCGTGGCCGGCGTGCAGGGCAATGGACAAACAGAATTAGTCGAGGTGTTAACGGGATTGCGCAACGCCGATTCGGGCCGCATCACCATTGATGGCGCAGAGTATACCAATGCCAGCCCGCGCCAGATCACAGACAAAGCCCAAGTCAGCCACATCCCCGAAGATCGGCACGCTTTTGGCATGGTGTCGGGCTATACTGTGGCCGATAACATGGTGCTAAACAACTACTTTCGCGAGCCATTTGCGCGCGGCAAAACCATTAACCGAGCCGCCATTCATCAGCGCGCCACCGAGCTAGTCGAGCAGTTCGATGTGCGCACGCCCTCCGTCGACGCCACCGCGGGCAGTTTGTCGGGTGGCAATCAACAGAAGATGGTGGTGGCGCGCGAATTTAGTCGACCGCTGCGTTTGTTGATCGCCGCGCAGCCCACGCGCGGCATCGACGTTGGATCGATTGAGTTTATCCACCAGCAGATTATTGCCAAGCGCGACGAAGGCGTGGCCGTACTCGTGGTCAGCGCCGAGTTGGATGAAATTTTGGCGCTATCGGACAGAATTGCGGTAATGTATAATGGAGAAATTATCGACATTGTGCCGCGCGCCGAGGCAACGCGCGAAAAATTGGGGTTGTTGATGGCAGGGGTAAAATAGTCAAGAACATATTGCAGTATAAAATTAAACGCAGGAAATTATTCTGGGATGGATCGCCTTTTTCGTTATGATTGCTTTTTTGATAGTTGTTGGCTACCTCTATTGGCGCATTGCTGCCAAAGCTGGCTATTCGGGGGCAATGGGATTATTAATGTTGGTGCCGATCGCCAACCTCGTCATGTTCTTTATCTTTGTTTTTTCCGAGTGGCCGATTCAGCGCGAACTCAAAGCCTTGCGCATGAATCAGCCGCATGAATATGGCGATTATAAAAGCTAAGTCTCGCCATCGCAAGACACGCTAAACTATCGTAAACGTTTACTGTCAAATAAACTCTGCCTATCTTTGTTTGCAGTGAGTGGATGATTGACTCATGCAGTATTGTACGACAGTTGCCATATTATGGTTCGCATCGTGTGGCAACCCATTTTTTATTTTTCGAGCAAACGTACCAACCTTAAAATGACCTCCACAAACCACGCCCTCGATCAACCTAAACTCATCGATCTCGACAGTAACGCGCCGCCCGAACGTCTTGGCAATCGCTCGATCTACTTTGATGCCGATAGCGATTGCAACCTGCGCAACCTCTTCTGGCCGTGGGCCGATGCGCACTACGCCCATCGCATCGACCTGCGCATTATCGAGCTACAAAATCGACAACCCGACGAGCTGATCCCCATGATCACGCGTCGCTATCCCGGCCACCAAGAGACAATCTACGGCAACGAAGGCGTCATCATCAGCAAGCAGATCGCCGCCCCGCTCGACAGCAGCTACGAGCAATCCGCACTCTGGCTGCTGGCCTGCCAAGCCGAAGGGGATCGCCTCTTGCGCGTCGAAATTGAGATCGATTGGGGCGAACCACTCACGCAGCGCATCGTCGATGGATTGCTTGTGGCGCAACACAACCCCGGCCCCGAACGCGGACTATACAACCAGCAAAATGCCGACAGCACACGCGTCTTTGGCAACCCCGAAGGCCGCCCCGATCAGGTCGAAATCGACGACCCGCAGCGCGCCAAACTCACCTATCACATCCTCGTCAACGGCGAAACCGAAGTCACCTTCTTAATCGTCCTTAGCGACGTCGGTGAACAGATGGCCTGGAACGGATTCTTGGCGCAAAGCGATGGCGAACGCGTGTTGCGGCAAAGCACCAAAAGATGGGCCAACCTGCTATCAAAAGGTCGCGTGTGGACACCCGATCCGCAGCGGAATTTTGATGTGCAGACCGAAAAGATCGCCGCTATTCTCCAAATCAAACGTCTCCGCTCGGGTCTTGCCCCCGCCGACCGCTGTATCGAAAATGTGCCCCATCTTATCCAAAATCTTGACCTGTTCGACATCACCACCAGCCGCAATTTGCTCAACCATTTGCGCCAAATTGCCGAAAAAAGCAACGGTCAACTGCCCGCACGTTTTCCTCTAAACCGCAACAGCCCGCCACTTGTCGGAGAAAATATTGTCGCCGCCAATAGCGCCTATCTTGCTGCGCTGCACGCCCACCTATCGCATCATTTTAGCCCCAAAATTTTGGCTGAACAGTACACTGCAATTGGCCTTTGCGCCGAAATGCTCGTGCGTTTTTTAGAAGATAATAGCGGCGATCCTCACGGCAACCAAGCCGCCCATGGCCTATTGACCGCGTCGGCGTTGGCCCAACTTTTTAACGACGAGAACAATGTCCATCGTTGGCGCACAATCGCCACAAACGGGTCAGCGGATCCAGCCGATCCGCCCGCAACCATCTGGACGCAACTCTTCGATCTACCGCTCAAAGACGT